>APFE031346401.1:201238-288773 GCA_000404065.3 Pinus taeda
TTGTAACCAGGGAGAAACTAAGAATATGCTCAGTTTCAGTTGGTCTTCAAGGATGACGATGAAGATGAGAAACAGCCAAGTCCAAAGAGGAGTCATTGTCCAGCAAATGGAGCAGCAATGGAGTTGCTACTATCAGTCTCCAAGTGGGAGATTGTTGGGTGTGGAGCCTGATTATCTTCTATATTCAAAAGTACTGCCACATTGGACCCCAGTTCAAAATGGGGGCGGCAATGCCACCTATAAAATATTCGCTGCAGGGGGGGTCCAGGGGGGGGCGGCTGCGACCTTTGGGAGCCCCCTCCTGGCGAGGGGTTTCGGGGGTAGTGCCCCCGAAGCTAAGAACAGCTGTAAATTTGCCTTGTAAAAGTATAGTAATTTCTAGTCAATCTGAGCCGTTCATTAGGCGGATGATCTGACGGTAGAACTTATGTCTAGTTTAGGGTTTTTTGCCCTAGAAGGCAACCCCTCTCTTTGTATGAGGGCATTGTATTTGAGGCGGCGATATTGATGTGTATTCAGTTGAGCGAGAAACAGAGAGGTGAGACTGTGAGAGAAAACAAAGGATATTACAGCGGCTTTGCTGTAGGTTGTGTCTCTTCATTTTGCTGGATAATAAAAGGAAGGACTGGCTGTTCGAGGTGGACGTAGCCCAAACTGGGTGAACCACGTATATCTGTGTCTCTCTTGTTTTGTGCGTTTTCTGTGTTTATATTTCTGCAATATTTCATGTGTTCCATTGCTCCGTAATATATAATTTTCTAACATTCTGTTGGTTCACCATTCATAATTGAATAGGGGACCATTGTAACAAGGGCCTGCCCATGCGTTCCCATGTTTGATTTAGTAATACATTTGCATCCGAACCCAGATCTAGGATTACCTAATCCATTTCATACTCACCAATCTGCGCAATCAACCTCATTTCCCGTCCAATGCACAATGCATTCTTCCCCAATTTCCATACTACGCGTGGTTCTCCTAATCCCGCGCACCCAGTGATTCCTTTAACTACCTTGCTATCATGCAGCAGATTCATGCATGTCTCTAGAAAGGTAGCGAGCATTGAAGGATCCATTCCTGGCTCTGGTTGATCCTTACTACCTGAAGTGGAGGCCTCCGTGAAGCTCTTCTTAGCTTCCATGAATGTCTGCTTTGCACGTTCTAAGTCAAACTCAGGTTCCTTCATAGGAGCCTTACGAACCCACGTACTTTCCTCCGGTTGCTTCCTTGTATCCTCTCCTGTGGCTATACCACTTTTGAGCATCATGTTTACATTCGAGTCCTCCTCTTTGCACAGCTCAGACCTCATCATCTGTATATTCTGAGTCGGGGGAGGCTGAAATACCCATTTTTCACGCATCCTTGTGATCAACGTAGGACAGTCTATTGTTTCATGATCAAACTGAGCACAATATGAACAGGATATCCTCGTCAAGTTGGTACAATCGTGGGCATAGTACCCTGGTCCTCCGCAATTGTAACAAATTAATTGTCTATAGCCCCTTCTTGGCCCCATTCCACCTCGTCCTCGACCTTGCCTCTAAAATCTAGCACACACCATCTCCATATCTTGGTCGAGGGCTCGCATTTCAGTTTGCATCCTATAGGCAGGAGTCTAATCCATCATTAGCTTGTAACTGCGACAAGTGCACTCATCGTGGCCTATCGACCTGCAAAAATAACAAAATAATTGTTGGGGTGTCTGTGTATACTTCTGCAACAAATGACAATTATCCATCATGTGTTTCCCTCATATCTGACAGATCACGCACCATAAAGCGGGTGCCACGCTCGGTCGTGCCTGTGCCCCCAGTCTCAATGGCATTGGCCCTCCCCCTGCCAAGTAGTTTGCGAACACTAGACAGTGATCCTTGTCATGGCCCTGGCCTTTGCATTTTATGCACCATACTTCCTCGCGCGCCTCTAGACATGGTGCCCTATCATGCTTCAAATTTTTCATTTCCACGCATAGATTCTGTAGTTGCGCATGGATTTTTTGAACTCCCAACCTAGGTTCTGGTATCAGGGTCTCATGTAGTCTCACTGCCATTTCTAATGCTTCGGCCTGGGTGGCAAGTTTATGTTGTGATAGCGTCATCCTCAAGTGCGGTGTCAAAGATGCTACAAACCATGCATGATGTTGTCCATCTGTCAATGTCATATTGGCTTCACATATCATACTCTTTAGTCATTGATCCAGATCCCAAGGAGTCTCGCCTGGGAGCATCACGATTTCTTTAAACCCGCTATTTCTTTAAACTTGACGAATGATTGTGTTTCTGACTTTGGCTTGCTAAATTCCCTATTCAACATGGTGTAGATCTCTACTATCCCTACATTTGGGTGGTCGTTGGAATGCTTGATATACCATGTTAATGGGCGATCCTATGGCACACTCACCAATGTAGCCTTCTTAATATTGTTGTCGGTGACACCTTGTGCTTCCCATAATGCTCTTACCATGAACCAAAATTGGTCTGGATCTTCATTCGCTACTCCTCTGAATACTGGTAGTTTGATCGCACTCACCATACTGAACTGTGGAGGTGGTGGAGGTGGAGTGGGTGGAGATGCAGGTGAGGGAGGTGAAGCGGGTGGTGGTGTGGGTGGAGGTGGTAACTGCGGAATCCACCACCTTATCAAATTGACCGCACTTCTCAGAGAAACCTTAGCGAACTCTTCCTCGCTCTCTCGCGAGGGTGAAATTAAGGGACTATTTTCTAATTCTTCGCTACTTTTGTAGATCTTTCTACTCCATGTAGTCCCAAACATTAATGTATTTGCATGACCCTTTTTTCACACAATAGCATCTTAATCCAAGTATTCAAATATTTGATATACTTACCTCGTGGTCCTTTGAGAAAGCATCATTCTGCCTCATTGTAGCTCACGCTCATGTCTACCGCAAACTTAGTGATAAATCCCTCGATTATTTGGTCGAGCCAATGGTCCACAGCTCGCGCGATCTTGTCCTCTGATGCTTCTAGTCTGTGCACTAATTCTGGAGTCCACACTATTGGTTTGTCAAGCCTACACCTTCCCTGGCTATCGACTAACTTTGCGATCCACTCATACAGCTCAAAAGGAAAGGATGCAAAGAAAATATTGTGGATTTACGTATATACATAGCGCTCCAACCACTTTTCCTTAGATACTTGCGAAGTTCTGTTTTCCTGTGTCGTGAACTCGTGATTCTTCTTGTCCAACCACTCTTCAATTTCTTTCTTTGTTGGGTTCCAGTGGTACGACATCAGACATCCCTTATGCAGATCCATGTCCTGGCAACAGAACCATTTTTTGGCTTAGTGGGGCTTGACCCAGATTCAGAAGTGATTTAGCCAAGCAAATCCCGTATTACTAGCCCTTTTGGCAACAGTCCGCGGAGCGCAGACTAAGGTTGAACCTGAAATAGTATGGGAGGGTGCTAGAACCACGTTTCTACACCCTGGGGATGTCTGATATGAGATGATTGGCACGCGGTCCAACCTTCGCACTTACTGTGCTATGTGCACCAGCGGGCACCCCGCTCCCTGCGATACTGTCTTCGTGCAGTTCTAGCCGAGGCGCGACCCATGTTATTTACCCAAGTCTTCCTTAATTAGGCCATGTTAGTTGATTACTTAAATTATTTTCATATATAAACATTGATACAAGTATTTATCAATTGCACGCAGCAAATAAATAGATTAGAAGTAATGCATAACCCCAAAATATGGATCCAAGAATAGATGCACAGAGTAAATTTCTCTTTATTAACTTTCATTCCCAATTACAAACCCGGATCTGCCCTACGCACTCAGCTACAGGGGTCTGTGCACTTAGCTGCAGACTCTACTAGGCCTCTGCACACTCAGCTGTGGAGCCTCCTACCACTACTATGACCCAGTACACTTCAGATCCGCCTCTATGCTCTAACCATGCCTTCGCATTTCTATCTATTCTTGCTTCTCTTTATACTTAGAGCCTCGCTCTATTTATACAATCCCATGGTCCGTGGACCATGGGTAGGCCGACACAACTTTACATTAAATTACAATATTTTAGGGTAGACAGCCCTATGACTCATCCTAGACTTTGCGCTCCACGCCCGTAATTCGCAGAGTCTTACAATATACTTGACAAAAACTTGGGCTTTGAGCCCCAAAAACATGTTGGGGGGGATCCCATGCCCAACAGAGTTGTTGGAAATAATACTGAGAGAGGGGGGTGAATCAGTATTATCAAATCAATAAATTTTTCATTTCCATACTTAGATTCATAGATGCTACTTCAGTTAAGGGAACCCGTGTGTACACGCAACTGTGTCTAATGCAACTAGCGTATATCTAGTAAACTTATGATTCAGTTAATCCATTAAATGTTGATCTTTAATCAGTGCATCAAAAATTCATTAACCATATGAACAGTAAACAGGTGTAGTAAAACAAAACAAATCATCACACATAAGAAGCACACATGAACACCATGATGTAAGGTGGAAACCCAATGTGGGTGAAAACCACCTGCTGCAATTCGTCTCTATCTTCTTTTAATTAGAAACTTCTTTTTACAATATTTCTATACTGGTGCAATCTTATACTAATACGCATGCTTCTACCTACAGAAATCTACTACCTTCTCTCGTTCTCCAGCTTCTCCTGGAAGGGAGCTACAACACCCTTAACTCTTGTACTAGCTGATGTACTAGTACGTAGGTGCTGACCTATAGAAGGTGAAAACCTTCTTTCTTCCTCCAGGTACCACGTTTCATAATTTTTTCAGACTGGATACTCTGGAACACAACATCATAATTTGAAGGCCACATTTCATCCAATTTTCATACAGGACCCATCAACAACATTGAAGCTCAAAATCAATCACCACTGCAATACAACTATTGCATCAACCAATCACCCAATACTGAATCACCGAAACCCTATCACAAAAACAGAGCAAAACCTAGAAATCTGCAACAATATTCAGAGCCAACTGTATCACCAAAAATCATGTACCAGAGTGCATATGCTACTTGGAAGAGTCGAACCAATGTGTATACGCAACTTCACCAAAGCGAACCAACGTATATGTCATCAAATACTTACTTATAACTTTGCTGCACTTCCCGACTTCAGACATACCCAGATCATTACATACAAAAGGATATTATGTGTGTTAGCAACCAGATCTAGTCCATCAGATCACATAAAGATAAGTCATTATGATCCTGATCCGTTATTAGATCTCATCCATCAACACTGAAGCTAATCACAATCAACCAATCTAAATATGTAGAATATTGTCACCAGTAAACAGTCACCAGAACTCAAAACTTTGCATCAACAACCAGAACCATTTGTAACTTCAAACATCATAGTTCATATGGTATACACTACTTAGATGTATCTAACCTCCATGTGTACGTGCTTTTATCAAAGTCAACCAACGTATACATCTATATATATTCATTCATAATTTGCAACTATTCCAGACTTGAGTTAGATCATAATATTTACATAACATTACATGCGTCATTATAAATATCTAGAATAAGCATGATCAAACCATATAGAGATGATTCATTCCAAGCCATAAGATCTTGATCCATCATTAGATCTTGTCCTCCATCAACTGTTGAGATTCCACCTTGGCTTAGATCAAGTAAAGCATCATAAACCCATAACCTGCATACTAGATCTCACACTTCATCAGATATTTGAGACTTTCTGAGTGTCTTTACCTAATGATCTTCTCCTCCTTTTATAGTCTAGGCCTTACTCAATACCATGGTCGAAAACCACTTAGAACCAATACCTTGGTCCAAATACCTGGGGTCAGTACCTCAGACCAAATACCATGGACCAATACCAAAATACCATGGTCCAAATACCACGAACCAAAAACTTAGTTTCTGACATGTACGCGCTTTTCCTTGCGTGAAAGTGCGTGTATACACATACGGGCCTTCTGCTCAATGAACCTGCGTATTTACGTGTTTGGTCAAGGTAAACATGCATATACCTCTTTTTCTTTCATTCTGTGAGCCTGAACTGTGATTCAATACTATTAACCTGCAGTATTTTGATCTTCATCATCAAGGACAACACCTGTATCATAATGTTAACTTGTTGCACTGTGAACTGTCATTTCCTTTGAACTGCCCTGCATCACATCTATTAACACAACTACCATGTATTAATGTCACATCTGATATCTCTTGTGAAGATTCTTCTAGTTACCATGTATAAGTGAGTTTTTCTGCTACAAGAGGGTTGCCATCAAGTACAACACATTCATCATAATGCCAACAAGAGCCTACTGACAATATTGTGATATGTCATTCCATGAGAATCATAGTCACTTCATGGTTGGTTAACATTTTGCAAAGCACTCAAATCTTATTCTTATATCCTAAGTCTAAAATGCACTTGCTCACACATGATCGGTCCTTCTTGAATTCACAAGCACACTTTTCTTTTGCAAGCTTAGTCATGCATTGTGCAATTCTTAAGAGTAAGGCTTGTGTAGCCTCTAGAAATAGAGCTTATGCAATGCTCAGTTATAGTTCTTGCACAATCACCATTAACAGTGATTGTGTAGTCCATATGGACAGTGCACTGTGCATGCTATGTTGGAAGTCAATGTGCGACATTGTTTGATAGTCTCTCTCTCACTTTGGTTGCAATTGTACTTCTATTTCAGTGAGTTCTCTCAAATGTGGTTTTTGCACACCTTTGCTTTCACAAGTGTTTCTTTCACTTTTGCAACTGTTGTTTTACTTTCTTTCACTTTAAAAATTGTCATTTTCATGTTATCTTCACTTTGGCATGTGTCACTTTCATTTTCTTTAGCTTTTTCAAGTGTCTTTTTCACATTTTCTTACCATTGCAAGTGTCACTTCTAATTGTTTGGTTAAGTTATATTATTTCCACGAATAGCCCGTGCATGGGGGGGTGACAAGGGAGGCGGTAGCCCCCCTTATATGTTGGACAAAGTGCTACTGGGGTGTCACAGAGGGGGCAAATTCCCCTTCTTTGTCGATAGGTATGCACAAGGGTAGTAGACCCTATGCACGAGGCTCGAGGAAGCACCCCGGGAAAAAAAATAAAAAAATCAACCCTATATTAGGTGGGCAGACCTACCTATGGTTTTGTGCATGGATTTCACACATGGTTTTGGGCATGATGGTTTTTGGCCATGTTATTTTGTAGATCCGATTAAGGGAACTACGATTATGTTCTAATACAGGGTTAATGGAATGGGGTTTATGGATGTTTTGCCATGTATATATATGTATTGTAACATTGAATGGAACATAATGAAAAATCAATCTGGTAGTCCTGGTTTGGGGATCCAGGGGACAATCTTTGTGTATATATGTTTTATGTTTTATTCTCTCTCCATTGTTTATTTTCTGTTTTTTTAATTTGTATGCAGGTAATTTCTATAAGGATGGTTTAAAAGGTTATAAGCTTTGGAACCCAGAAACAAGGAAGGCTGTGTACAGGCGAGATGTGGTGTTTAGAGAGTTGAAAGATGTTATTAAACATGAATTCCTACCAAAGGAACCTAAGAAGATAGAGTTTGAGCTAAAGGAGGAAGAATCATACTCTACAGTAGAAGACCAATCAGAAGATGAAGAGCCAAAAACTCTGGATGTGAGAAGATAAGTTCGAGAAAGAAGGCAACTAGAAAGGTATTGTCCATCTTCTTTATGTTCAAATTTTTCTTTATCAATTACTGATGATGATCCCAGAACTGTGAGGGAAGCAGTAGATTCAAAGGATGGTAAACTCTGGAAAGACACCATGGTTTATGAAATGGCATCTTTGCACAAAAATGAGGCTTAGTATCTGGTGGAGTTGTCGGCTGGAAGGAAACCATTGGCAAGAAATGGGTGTTCAAAGAGAAGATGAATGTAGAAGGAAAGGTGGAGAAATACAAAGCTAGGTAGGTAGAAAAAGGTTATTCCCAGGTGTCAAGAAATTATTTTGGTGATATTTTTTCTTCTATTGCCAAGGTAGCTTCTATTAGATTACTTTTATCTATTGTTGTTGATTTTGATTTTGAGGTAGAATAGATGGATGTGAAGACAACAATTCTTCACAGGGATCTGGAAGAAGAGAGACTATATGAAGCAACTTGAAGGCTTTGCGGTGAAGGGTAAGAAATAACTGGAATGTAAGTTAAAATAATCTTTGTATGGGTTAAAACAATCACCAACAATGTGGTATCAGAAATTTGATACATTTATACGAGGACTTGGCTTCACAAAAAGCAAAGAAGATCATTGTGTGTATTTTAAATTAATTGGTGACCATGTTATTTATCTATTCTTGTATGTGGGTGATATGTTGTTGGTTGGAAATGACAAAGAAATTATCTAAGATTTGAAGACCCAATTGTCCTCCAAATTCGACATGAAATATATTGGTGTTCCAAACTATATTTTGGGCATGGAAATTAACTGAGATTGGCCAAAGATGAAGCTTTGGTTAAATCAAAGGAAGTATGTCAAGACAATACTACAGAGGTTTAATATGTAGGATAGTAAACTGGTGAAGGTTCCTATTCCTATAGGTGTAAAGTTATATGTTGAACAGTGTCCCAAGACACAAGAAGAGGAAGAGGACATGTCTTGTGTTCCATATGCAAGTGCAATCAGTAGCCTGATATATATAATGGTTTGTACTAGACCAGACATTGCACATGTAGTGGGAGTATTGAGCAGGTTTATGTCAAAACCAAGGAAGAAGCATTGGACAACAATGAAGCAGGTTTTTAGATATTTGTGTGGAACTAATGATTATAGTTTGTGCTACCAAGGAATACTAGGATTGGACAGAGTTTTGGGCATCTCTGGCTTTGTTGATGCAAAGTGGGTTGGAGATCAAGATCAGAGAAGATCTACAAGTGGGTCTGTCTTTAGCCTATTTGGAGGTGCAGTCAGTTCGATGATTAAGAGACAGTTTGTAGTGGCACTCTCAACTATAGAGGAAAAATACATGGCAGCCACTCATGCAAGCAAGGAAGCAGTTTGGTTGCAGATATTGTGTTCAAGTATGGGGTTAGTAAAACAAGCTATAAGGAAAGACTATGATAGAAAAAGTGGAATTTTCTTGGCAAATAACCTTGCTTATCATTCAAAGACAAAGCACATTGATGTTCAGTATCACTTTGTGAGGGATATGGTTGAGGACAAAAAGGTGTTGCTGGTAAAGGTGGACACTTTAGAATACTGCATATGCATTGAAAAAGTCTGTGAGCACTAAGAGGTTCTCTTGGTGTAGAGAAACAATGGGCATTGCAAGGCTGGATAAATGACTAAGATCTCTTGTGACCCCCTACGCAAATAAAACAACAAGTGGGAGAATGTTAGGTTGTTTTATATTCTTTCCATGACTAGCCCACACGTGGGGCACTGTTGGGAGGGTATGCAGGGGGGCGATAGCACCCCTGCACGAGGTCCGGTACAGTGCCTCAGGAAAAAAAAATTGGACCTTATATTAGGTGGGCGGACCTACATATGGTTTTGTGCATGTATTTCACACATGGTTTTGGGCATGATGGTTTTCTATCCATGGTATTTTTTAGATCTGGTCAAGGGAACTACAATTATTTTCTAATCCGGGGTTAATGGATTGGGGTTTATGGATGGCATGTATATATATGTATTGTAACATTGAAAGGAACATAATGAAAAATCAATCTGGTAGTCCTAGTTTTGGGATCCAGGGGAAAATATCTGTGTATATCTATGGTGAAGTAAAATTATAAGTGCAGACACAAACAAATTCCTCTAGCCCAATAATGGGTCTAGCCACAAGTGATACATTCTAAGGAAGATTTCCTTAGGTTATAACCAATTAAGAGGGCCTACCTCTTAGTATGCTTATCCCGTTTGATGATATCCTTACTCGCTTGCTCCAACTATCTCTCGCTTCCTTCTTTAAACACTTGAAATAAGTAAACAATAGCAAACAACAAATGTGATAATAGACAAATTGAAATTCAACCTACTTAACAAGTCAAGAAACATTAAGCCATGAATATTTAAGATGAAAAATCATGTAGGAAATCAATTGATAGTTGCATATATATATTGAATCAAGAAGAGATTACAACCATTATCTTGGCGTTGTCGTTCTCCTCTCATAGGACCAGGTTCCCACACACTTCTACTAGCATTCCATGGTGGCCTCAATAACAATAGTTTTAAGGCTCTTCCCTTTACGCTTCACTCCAAACCAAATCACACTTCTCCCTCACACAACTAGAGAGCTACAACTATGAATATCTTGTTGTTTAATCCAAACTTAATTAGCACTACCACGACAATATTAACACTAGCTTGTGCTTGGGAAAAAGGGAGGTTTATATAGGATGAATGGATGGAAGATGGAAACTCTTATCATGGGATAAGGTCTTATCCCTTGAGGTATTTCCATCATTATAGGGGAAAGGAGCCCAAACTGACATCCTCAACCCCATCTGGCCAAACCATTTACCAGACTTTTGTTACGAAGCTTCTAGAGATGGAAGCTTCAACTCTTTATTTAAAAAACTTTGTATAAGAGGACCGGCATGACTGGAACAAGTCTCAGTGACTCCAGTCAGTGCTATGGACAGTGTTAATCCCTGTATATCGCCACGAGGAAGAAAAGGGCCATTAGCACCGGTTTTGTAAACTGGCAAAACAGAAGATTCAGGGGAAATGGTGCAAAAGGGAATTGATCTACTCATGAAGAGGGACACAATGGGAGTTTCTCCATGAAGGGTAAGCATGTAGGGTTCACTATACAGGTCCTCCAAGATCAAGGAACGGGGAATACAGGGACAGTGAAAAAAATTTGTGTAACAGATGCCCCCTAAAGTCTGAAGGTTGAACTAGAGTGAGGGATGAAATGCTTTATGAATCAGTGGGGGGAACCGTAGTCTACCATCGGAAAGCTTGCAAGAAAGTACATATACATATACATAACTAGGAACTCTGTCAAATGATACATGAATCCTGGCATGGATGCAGCCATCCAAAGAATGATCATGTAAATGGATCCAGGTATGAGTGCAACCATCTGTCAAAGAGGATCATAACGAAACCAATGTATCGTCACAACCATCCAATAATGAGAAGGATCACATATGATAACTCATGGTATGGTCGTAGCCATCCATCTGAAAGAGACATGCATATCAACATAACCATGTTACATCACTTCACAACCTGGAATGTTGTGATCTGAATCCAAGGTCTTACACTCCAACACAACTCAATCAAAGTAAAAATTATAACATGTGAATAGATGTGTTGACATTGAACATGCTAGAAAGTCGCTTCATTACCAGTCGATGATGTAAATCGTTAATAAGCACGAGAGAAAGCAGTAATAATGACAATGGTCCTCAAGTTACTATCAGAACAATCCACAAAATGTGAATAGAGGAACTGAAATTGAACACCTGGGAAATCACTTGATCGAAAGCCAATGATGTGAACTTGTCATCGAGTGCGAAGAACCTGCCATTAGCGCATGCAAGCACTAAGGTAGTGGAAGGGAGTCTCTTAGTCAAATTCCTGGATAATGAGTTGAAGTTGACGGGAAGCAACCGTGTCGAAGGAGGGCCATAATGTATCCCACATCATCGACGCGAGACAAAAGGATGCAAAATGATTTTGGATGATACAGAGAATCAAAGGTAAATGTAACTACAGAAGGAAAACTCTTGAACATATCGCGACACGACTAGAAGTTTGGTAGCTTTTGGATCCATAAGATCGATAGTCATGATGACATGGCAGAGATCAAATGCAATACAAAAGCAAACGGCCCAACTCACGAAGGTCAACTATACAAAGGAGGATATCCCAACCCGACACGAAGCAGAAAGTGTCATGTTCAAGATTTAGTTACCAACACAAATGATTAGATTTCCAAATATTCCCCCACCATTTCTAGCAGGTACCCCAATTATTTTTTAATCGCAAACTTGAAAGGGATAGCATATGCTTTCACTGTAATTTCATCCTTCGGATGAATCTGACCTAGTAAGTTTAACGAGCCCTAGGAAGGAGAAGCTCATGTTCGTCATGGTGATGAATCCAATGTCATTTAACCTTTTAATGAGTCTGACAAAGGTGTAACTCGGTATCTTTTTCATGTTTAGAGAGTTTGAAAAAAACATGTAAAATAAAACTCCACATGATCCCGTTTCGTACATTTGCATCTCTCGAGCCCGAAAAGGTAGAAAATGATACTTGAGAGAACCGCTTGACCATTTCAGTCAAGGAGTACCTTTTCATAAATAGTGCATCCTAGCTCAAAAAAGGGGTAAACTTATGTTAGGCGCACGACATTTCACATCCATTAACGAGTTTGAAACATCAAGGGTTCGGCTATCTTTTCATTTTTAAAGGGTTGGAAAAGAGCTTGAAAGTGGACCCCCCATTTTATTCTCTTTTATAAGCAAAAGGGAAAAATAAGCGACAATGTTTTCATTTGAGTTTTACGAGTCAAGAAAAGAGCTTAAAGCTTACTCGTCCTGGAGGAACGAGTGGTATAAAAGGTAGCAACTAGTTTTGGCAATGGTAGAACCGCTCAAAACATGTAATGTTCAAGAGGTTGGCTAACAAAACCACTCATCATTGCGGTCCCTCAGGAAAGGAAAAACAACCAACTGAAAGCATATGATCAGCCAAAGAGATGGTGGCGATGGAATGAAACAACGAAGGCTCATCTAGCAGAAAGTAGCTGATGAAAAAGGCAATCACGATATGTAAATCGGGCATGGGTTCATTTTTTCACAAGCTTGAACCATGGATAGCTTTGCTTGGATTTGGTTTCATGTTTACACAAGCTTGAAAAGAAAAAATATGCTTGCTATAAGTTCGTATGCCTCCAACCTAATGACTCAATCGAGGTACATGCCCCCCAAGCTTCATTTCAGTCAACTAGGTGGATGGAATGAAGGTTTACTTTCGAGATCTTGGAAAGACCCGACTGGGATTTTACGAGATCTTAATCAAAGACTCGATTTGGAAAAGGGAATTGCTTCATTTTTTATTGAGGTTGACACAATAAAATAACTATCCTCAAACTTTTGTTTCATTTTTTAATGAGGTTGATACAGGAAGAAACTTTCCTTGGGACCCTTATTTCATTTTTTAATGAGCTTGACACAAGATAAGGAACTATGCTCATACCCTTTGTGTCATTTTTTAATGATGTTGACACAAGACCGGGAATTATCCTCATAATTTGATCATGGACCATACGAGAACATGGCTCCCAAGAGGTCCTCACTAGATGGAAGAACCACGCTCCGGGAGGAATACATGTCATTTGGTACCAAAGACAGATCGGGTTTCAATGCCTCCGTACATAATGTACTATACCATCTGTGTGATCATCAGCAGATGTGGAGACGGAATGGGTAGCCAGATAATTGACCTATGGTGGGGAAGGTACTACTTGCAAATAAGAGTCGATAGGCGACGAAGGTTGCAAAGGAGGCACCTAGTGACCAATGAATGACAATTGATTAATGGTCACTATTCTCCCTTCATACAGAAAACAAACCAGACGGAAAAGAGAAGAAACAAGAGCTCCCATGACATAAACATAGTCACATCCAAGGAGAAGATTGAAATCTAAAGGGCCTTGGACAACCATCACATCTATATAGATGGTCTTCCCTTCCAAAGTAATAGGGAATTTCGGAAGGACCCCCAAGGGTTGATTGGTTCCTCTGTTGAAAGCCAACAGATTCTAGGTGACGGGAAGAAGCTATGGGGTGTTGGGTTGTGTTATATTCTTTCCACGACTAACCTATGTAGTGAACCGAGGGGTTAGAGGGGGGGTGGAGCCCCCCCTTTGCCACGCCGATTGCGCAGCGGGGGGGTCACAGGGGGGGCGGCAGGCCCCCCTGTCCGGGGGGTTTGAGGGGGACGGAGCCCCCCTCTACGGGGTTTGGGGCAGCGCCCCGAAAAATTTTTTTTTGGACCCTATATTAGGTTGGGCGAACCTACCTATGGTTTTTCGATCCATAGTTTTGGATGCAATGGTTTTCGGTCCATGGTATTGGATGCTTCGGCATGTATAAATATGTATTGTAACATTGAAAGGAATATAATGAAAAATCAAGCTGGTAGTCTCGGTTTTGAGATCCAGTGGGAAATCTCTCTATATATGTGTTTTATGTGTTATGCTCTCGCATTTTTATTTTTCCTGTGATTTAGAATTCGTATGCAGGTAATTTCTGTACGGGGTTAAAACCTACAAGTAGTTGGCTATGTCAGAAAACCATGAAGAGAGAACTGAAATGGAAAATAAATGATCATTCGTAAGCTAGTCATTGACCATTCCTTCCTCACCTGCAGGCACTGTCAATCTAGGAAAAAAATATGCAACCACATTTTCTCTGTCAGGTTTATCAATAATAGTTAGATCGAATTGTTGTAATAGAAGTAACCATCTAATAATTTAGGCATTCACATCAGGTTTTTTCATCAAATATTTAATGGCAGCATGGTCAGTATGTACAAAGGTCTGGTAACCAGTAATGTAAATTTACTCAAGGAATGGACAACAGTTAGGAGCTCGTTTTCAGTCACTATGTAGTTCAAATCAGCTTTGGACAAATTTTTGCTAATGAAGTAAATGGCATAAGATAACTTGTCATCTATCTAGCCCAAAGTTTCTCCTATAGCTTTGTGAGAGGCATAAATGTGTATGTGAAAAGGAAGAGCCCAATTTAGGCTTCAGAGTATAGGTGCAGTAATCAACTTGTCCTTTAGGGTTTCTAGGGTCTCTTTGTATCTTTCTGACCATAAAAATTTGGAGTCCTTGGCCAATAGTCCAAACAAAGGGGAGGCTACCTTGCTGAAGTCCTTTTTGAATCTCCTATAGTATCCATCTAAGCCTATGAAACTTTTGACATCCCTCTACTTCTTAGGAGTAGGGACCCTCTTTATGATAGCTATCTTATTTGGGTCTAATTGTAGTCCTTCCTGGGATATTGAGTGACCTAGAAAAATCCCTGTAGTCACTAAGAAATCACACTTCTCAGGACTAATGGGTAAGTTCATTTCAATACATTTGTTCAATACCTTTAACAAGTTAGAGAGAGCCTCTAGGAAATCACACCCATAGGGTCATCCATATAAATTTCCACATAATCATGGACTAGCTCTGCAAAGATGCTCAGGACTGCCCTCTGGAAAGTGGCAGGGGAATTTCATAAACCAAAAGGAAGGACCCTATAAGCAAAGTTACCCCAGGGATAGGTGAAGGTGGTTTTATCCTAGTCCTCTGGGTTGATCTAGATTTGATTGTAACCACTAAATCCATCCATGAAAGAGAACTTATTTCCTACTAGACCATCTAATACTTGGTAAATCAAAGGTAGGGGGATGTGGTCCTCTTTTATGGCTTTGGTTAGCTCTCGGTAATCCACACAAATCCTCCATTTTCCATTTTTCTTTGGAACCAGAACCGGAGGAGACACCCACTCACTATCTGAGATGGGGTAAATGAACCCTACATCCAATAACTTCTACAGTTCTTCTTTGACTATATCCTTGAGGGTTGGGCTCATTCTCCTCTAAGGTTGGTGGACTAGCTTGCAGCCTTCCTTAATGTAAATGTGGTGAGTACACACCAAAGGGTGCACTTCCTTCATTTCCTTGTAACTCCAGGCAAAGACATCCAAATGCTTTCTTAGCATGTCTGTTTGGCCCCTATACTACTAGTGTAACCCCTTATTGTTATTAGTACAACCCCCTTATTATATTGTTGTACCCTTGTAGTTCCTATAGAAGCCCACTATTATTATTATGGTGGTCCATAGAAGCCCACTATTGTTATTATTGTGCCCTTACATTATTATTGTTATGTCAGCTATGATTATATTATGACCCCTTAGACTCCTATATATAGAAAGGAGGTCTTGTCATTTGTATCATCTAAGAATTGTTCATTTGTGTAATGTAAAGGAGGTTTCCTCCTCAAAGAGGCTTATTTCTAAGGCGTTCATCTGTCTTTTTTTATCTTTTTGTGAGCTGGTGTTATCGGGAAAACTAGTGTCCATTCAGAGCTGCTAGTCCCACTAAGACGGGTAGCTATCTTAGAAACAAACAATTTAAAGTCACCTGTATTTTCGTTTATGAGAGATAGATGAGAGAGAAGCAGAGAGTACCAACCTCAGTCTTTCGCTAGTCTCCTTGCTTGTTTCCTCTCTCCCTTGATAGAGCTTTCGCCACTCCTTTTCTCACTTGTCCCGCTTCAAAGAACACCTGTAGAGTCAAAGCAGCAAAATACCATCAAAGCATAGAGATCTATAACCATAAAAAATATAGGACTAGATATATATTAACCATACAAATGCATACACAAATACAAGATTCAGAGATATACAAGCATATGGAGGAAAACCCAAATAGCTTTATTGATAGAAGTAGTAGAAGAGAGGATTACAACCAAGTTGTCTGATCCAACACCATCCTCCCAGCATGAAAGCCCTCTTCACCTCATGAAAAGCATAGATCACCCAACAATACAATGTTTCACAGAGAAACCAACAACACTTCCTTACAAATTACAAAATTCCAGCCTCTGGATCTCTAGGATGAGGTATCCATATATAGATATTTGCAGGTGGGTGAGTTAGCTTCTGGGATTTTGATTAGTGTCATTTCACTGATAGTTATTGGTTCCACTTGGAGATTTCATGATCTCTTACTCATCCCTGGGTGAATTTATAGAGGCAAGTGTCAAATGAGCAGTTTCTAGAAGATTCTCTGGGTTTCCACCTTGCAAATTGCCTCTACCATTTGTCTTCTCTCACTCATCGCACCCTACAGAAGGGTTTTTCAATATGCATTACACCCTTTGTGTGTAGTAGGTGAGATACATCGCACCCTTAGCACTGAGTAGTCTGTATGGTCTAGTTTTGACCAGTTCTGAGTAGTTTTTCAGGGAGAACTTCTGGGAGATGATGTAATCAGCTGACCTTGTTTCTTTAGGGTATGAAACAGCTTTTAGGGGTTAGAGCTCTTGATTATCCATACGTAATTGGGGGCAGGCCCAAATATGTTCTAGGCAGTTGCCCCTAAAGCATGAGGTTGTAAATCTTCTGATGTGGGTGAAATACTTATCATGAGGACCAAGGTTTTTCAAACTGGAAGGTGACCTGTAATAAGATACAATACAATACATTATCTTCATAATATTTTCATGATCTAGCTGAGGCAGGGATTCCCATGCTCAGCTTTATAAATTCATTTTCATGTACATAAAATAGACAACCATCTGCTTGGCAGACTAATGATTCTGGCAGATCCATCATCACTTAGCTTGGATGATTATCTATGTAGCTATGATGTACATTTGATGTCTTTATTTTCCTGAATATATCGCAGCCCAGATGGATGAAACTAGATCTGGGGTCTTCAAACTCATTCAATCTTCACCCGAAGTAAAATTCGATCCATGTGAAAAGATGTTCTGATGTCAAACATGGAAAGGCATCGCCTGATTACCAGCCAATGATGTAAGTTGCTAACAGGCACGAGAGGAATCACCGATAATGATGATGACCCTCAAGGTACTGCAGTAAAATTTACGTGGTGTGAATACATGAGTCGATGTCAAACACCATGTAAAATCCTTCGGTTGAAGGCCATTGATGTAAACCTGTCACCAGAAGTGAGAAACTTGCCATTGATCATGCAAGCTTCAAAGTACTGAAAGAGTTGTTCCTAAGTCGACTTCTTGGATAATGCACTTACGTCAACAAGAAGTGATGCGTCATAGAAGGGCCTTAATGAATCCCACATCTACGACACGAAACAGAGCAAATGATTTTGCGGAGGTGAAAACAATCTAATGATACAAGGTTTAGGGTGGTGGTCATGAAAGAATGGAGCGTAAAGGTATTGCAGCGGATGAGGCGTAAGCTGGGTTGGTGAATTCTCTGAGCGACTTCTCTTGAACATATCAGTGACACTGAAATGGATTGGTAGCATTAACCCCAAAAATGGATGGTACGGAGGACCAATGGTGATATGGCCGGTGAATGGATAACCCAACCCGACTCAATCATGGTGATGGAGTGAAAGTGTCATGTTCAAGAGCGACTTGCTACCAATAATGTTCTTCAATTTTTCTTCCCAATTTTTCCCCAGTCATTTCTAAATAGTACCTCTTTATTTTTGTCAAGCTTGAGGAGGATAATATATGCTTGTTCTATAATTTGCCCTTCGGGAAAACCTGTCGCTATGTTTTAGCGAGCCTAGCAACAATGAAACTCACTCTTGTCTGTAATGGACAAGTTTGTCGCTATTGTTTTAATGAGTTTAACGAAAAAGACAACTCGTTCCTTTTTAATTTTAGAGAGTCCGAAAAGAGATGGAAAGGAAACTCCAATAATCCTTTTTCATAGTATAATCCCTTATTTCCAAAAAAGTATAAAATAATACGAAAGGGATGACTTTTCCGATCACTTTAACGAGCCAAAACATACAAGCGCTCGATCTTTTTGTGTAATGATCCCTCAGGTCCAAAACGATTAAAATCTAAAGGAGGGATGGCACTTCCAATCACTTTAACAAGTTGGAGAGGCCAATTGCTCGACAATCTTTTTATATTTTACGAGTCTAAAAAGAGCTTAAAAGAGACTCGTTTTTTAGGAACGAGTGATATTTTCGGGTAGCAGCTAGTTCCAGGCAAGGTTTGGAACTTTTCAATTACAACAGTGTAAAGAAGATGGCTAACAGAATCACTCGTCGCAGTTGTTCCTCAAAAGGGTAAACAATCAAGTGGAGGCGAATGATCAACTAAAAAGTGGAGGTGATGGTAAGAACAAGACCAAGGTTCAAAAGCTGACAGCAATGTGATCACAAGGGTTATTTATCGAAAGTGGGTTCATTTTTTAATGAGCTTGAACTCTGGGGGGAACATATGCTCATAACTAGGTTTATTTTTTAACGAGCTTGAACTTTGCAGAAACATTGCTCGTGCCAGTCGTATAATAAGGATGTCTCTCATCAGTAGGTTCATTTTTTTGGGAGCTTTCCCCATGTGCAACTTTTCTCTGGAGCCTTTTTTATGCAAGCTAGGAATGACCTACCTACGAGGTTAAAGGATTGAGAGCCTACAAACTAAGAAAATAAGCCTACAAACTATGAAAATAAAAGGTCGCTTTTCACTTGCACGCAAAAGGTTTGCATGCCCCCAGGTATAATGAGAAGTAGAGTTTCCAAGTTACCATATGGAAGTTCTTGCATTAAAGCAAGTGTTTTCCATCTGCATTTGCAGACGAAACACTTCCCTGGCTCTATCCATCGAAATAGACAAAGGTGAATGGTGGGAGCTTCCACTCACATAACGTTTGATGAGGGAACCCTTTTCTAGTCTAATCCCATTTTCCTAATGGATGGATGTGTCAAACTAGTCATATATCCTACGTGGAAACCTACCTTATATCTGAGGTTTTCCTGCCGAAGCAGACTAGGGTGCATGCCCCCTGGGTTTAGTCACATTCATGGAATCACTCGCGCTCATTAGGTGGACAGACTGGAGGTTGATTAGACATTCCTTGTGCAAAAAGACCAGTTAGGGGTGGTATTTGACTAGTAGCCGTGTTTGAACTGGGGAATGAAAGTTGGTCAACAAGCTGGACCATTCTACATTCATACGAGAAACACATCACTCGAAAGAGTGAGGAAACAATAGCTCCGATGCTGTAAATGTAGTCACGCCCAAGGAGTAGATTATAATCTAGAGGCCCTTGGACTACCATCATGTTTAGATGAATGGTTTTCCTTCTCAAAGTTATAGGCAAATTTGGAAGGATCCCTAACGGTTGATTGATTCTTTTGTTGAAGCCTAACAGATTTCGAATCTCAGGCAAAAGCGATGGCGAACCAAGCACTTTCCAAGCAATTAAGGAAAGGATAGTCACAGAATTCATCTCTAATAGTACCAGCCATAATCATTATGTAATCTTGTACTGCGATTCAGAATGGTACATTAGATGGTAGGTGGGGTCTCCCTAGTAGATTCCAGTCGAAGGAAATGACTAGATTTCTTGGAGGAGGGAATGAGTAAACGGCCAGATGAATCTCTGACAACTTCCTTCCTGCGATAAAGGAACGGGTAGATTGCCCCCATGTTCATCGGATTCTATGTTAACAAAAAGAATTTGAATGGTGTCATTCTCATTCTCTTTGGTGATGGTATCATCTAAACGTGGACCTTTTGAAGACAAGACTGGCTCGACTACCGTCTTTACCTCTTGACTTTGGTCCGGTGTGGACTCAGAGGGTTCAATTTCAATGATAGGTGCTTCGACCGACAACAAAGGTGTGTTAGTCGGATTTTCAACTAGCGATGGACTCGGCAAGAGTTTCTTGTATCTAGGAGGAAGCCGCAGTGGTGAAGTAGGATGGTCATCCAAGACTCTTTTAGCTTCATCTAGGAATGGAAAACGGTGGAGGGAATGATCACCTTCACACAGTCTACAAGGAAATTTAGATCTTCCTTTCTGTCCATTGATTTCGTTTTCACTAGTTGATGGTGTACTCTCAACATGATCGTCAGAGGTTGAAGACACCGGATTGTGCAAGCAGGGAGACCAGTCCCTTAAGATCCATGGGATGCAAGGACAATCTCGATGATAGTGGTCTCCTCTGCAAATGACACATGGAGATTTAGGTTTGGATGGTGCAGTGTGCGGATTTTTTCAAAATGATGCATGGTTGGCCCCTTTCACCTTTGGCTTCTTCTTCTTCTTCTCAGTTACTTGGTTCTTAGTTTTATTAGCTTCACCAAGTGAAGAGGAAGAAGGAGAGGGAGAAACAAACGAAGTAGAAGGTTGGGGGGTAACTCTAGCATCATCTGGTTGTTGATTTGATTGCTCAGGAATCACGGTGTTTTGAACGACAAAGGTCGAGAAAAGCCATACTGGCAGGCCAATTGTAAGTCCTGGAAGGGACAATGTAGCCATATGTGGAGCACCAACATCTCCCCAAGAGGAGAAGGGACTAGGATTCCCCCCAAGGGGGAATCCTTGATTGGTGGACTCCATTTTCTCAACCTAAGACCAACGAGGGAACAGTGATGTTATTCCAATTAAAATAAACTTTATGACACTTTGACACAACTTGCTTTTTCAATTTTAAAGAGTAGAGAAAAAGCTAAAGATGACTCTAGTTGCCATCGATTTTTAATGAGCCTAAAGTGACAAGTGCTCAGATGGACCTTTTCTTTTAAGGAGTCTGAAGAAGAACGAAAGTGACTACTCTAGAAATCTAGACAGAGGGATTACCAAACCAATCGCAAAACTGCAGAATACTTTTTACGTATGGCAGTCAATCTTCCCGAATGTTGTGTTCGGTGCATTATGATCGATAGGGCAGCAGACACGACTTCCTAAGGATAAAGGATATAGCCTATTGTGGTTGTACGGCAGTCAATATTCCCTAATGTTGTGTTTAGTGCATTGTGATCGATAGGGCAGTATACACGGCTTCATAAGGATAAAGGATATAGCCTATTATGGTCTCCCAATATATACTAGACGATACGTGGGAGCACAAGTCCGTACTGTCACTTTTCATATCAAAGAGGAGGAATCACCCAACCTACTATGAAAATGATACTTACCAGGCTTTACGACGCCAAAATACGTCTCTAGCCTAGACTTCTAAATTTTGTGCGTTAGGTTCCAAAGCGTTTTTATGTTCATTGAGGTTTATTTTACAGTTGATCTTTCTTAAGAAATTTTCCTTTAAAGTTCACCGCGTGATGTAGATATACAATTCCTAAATATGCAATCTAAGATGATAAACAATCGTTTACATTCTTTTAGCAATGAAAATCCTAGCTAGTAAGGAAAGAGAAATGAAATTCGTTCAACATAGAGCAAAGAGCACACACTAAGATGCACTGTCCTAAATCAATTTCCGCATGTAGTCTAAATGCAAATGCACATGCATGTACTTGTTTTTTTAGTTTCCTTAATTTGAGAATGACAAAAAGAAAACTAAGTACAGATCTGAACTATCTTTCCTCAAAGCGCCACTTTAGCAATTTCTTTTCAAAAATAAAAGGAAGATTTAGACGACACTTTCAATTTCAACTTGAAAATAGCTTTCGACACTTCAAAGAATTGATGATTCAAATCAAATACAATGGCAAAAGTGTAATTGACTATCTAAAAGTGGAAGACTTTAAAACACTCTTTTCTTTGATTGAAAACGACACTTGTGACACTTTCAAATCAAAAGACGACAGTTCGATTAAGCTACTGTTTGCAAAGGAGAACTGTAAATGATGAAAAATACATAAAAAACATTCACAATTCTTTATCAATGGAGGCTAAATAATTCAAAGGAAGAGAGTTTCAATAGTGATATATTGATCGTAGACAACAAAACTACTGAATAGAGCTAAAGGCGATGAAGAAAAACCAAAATCTAGAGGCAGAAATAGTCTCATTCAAACATCGCACCTGTAACATAGGGAAACAGGGATGCATCTCACCTGCAACACACGGGAGATGTGATGCATCCAGGTTGCCAATGAGAGATAGTGCGATGGTCTAGTGATGAGATTGAGCTTGGTTTTCACTCATAGTTTGCAGCTAAGTTCAGGGATTTAGGCTGAGCTAATGATTGGCAGTAAACACAAAGTATAGGGGTTGATCTAATGAGGTTATTCAAGCTACCACCAAGGCACTTAGGATGTTTTTAATTCAATTGTTCAGTTCATAAAAAAACCTGGAGATTGACTGAAGCAGCATTGATCTACTTTTCACTTACATAGCAAATGCAGTTCGAAGGCTAGCTGACTTAACTTCAGGATCTGTCTGTAGTCTATAAAGAAAACAAATAGAAACAAATAAACAAACTATTTGCTCCCCAGTGGAGTTGCCATTTTTTTATCGGGAAAACTAGTGTCCATTCAGAGCTGTTAGTCCCACTGAGACAGGTGGCCATCTTAGAAACAAACAATTTAAATTCACTTGTATTTTCCTTTATGAGAGATAGATGAGAGAGAAGCAGAGAGTACCAACCTCAACCTTTCGCTAGTCTCCTTGCTTGTTTACTCTCTCCCTTGATAGAGCTTTTGCCACTCCTTTTCTCACTTGTCCCGCTTCAAAGAAAACCTGTAGAGTCAAAGCAGCAAAACACCATCAAAGCATAGAGATCTATAACCATAAACAATATAGGACCAGATACATATTAACCATATAAATACATACACAAATACAAGGTTCCGAGATATACAAGCATATGGAGGAAAACTCAAATAGCTTTATTGATAGAAGTAGTAGAAGAGAGGATTAAAACCAAGCTGTCTGATCCAGCACAATCATCCCAGCATGAAAGCCCTCTTCACCTCATGAAAAGCATAGATCACCCAACAATACAATGTTTCACAGAGAAACCAACAACACTTCCTTACAAATTACAAAATTCCAGCCTCTGGATCTCTGGGATGAGGGATCTATATATAGATATTTGCAGGTGCGTGTGTTAGCTTCAGGGATTTTGATTAGTTTCATTTCACTGATAGTTCTTGGTTCCACTTAGAGATTTCATGATCTCTTACTCATCCCTGGGCGAATTTATAGAGGCAAGTGTCAAATGAGTAGTTTCTAGAAGATTCTCTGGTTTCCACCTTGCAAACTGCCTCTACCATTTGTCTAATCTCTCTCATCACACCCTACAGAAGGGATTTTCAATATGCATCGCACCCTTTGTGTGTAGTAGGTGAGATGCATCTCACCCTTAGCACTGAGCAGTCTGTATGGTCCAGTTTTGACCAGTTCTAAGTAGTTTTTCAGGGAGAACTTCTGGGAGATGATGTAATCAACTGACCTTGTTCCTTTAGGTATGAAACAACACTTTTAGGGGCTTAGAAGCCTTTGGTTTATGAACATATTTGATTGGGGTTGCAGTGCCCAAATATGTCTATAACAGTTGTTTTCATAACATTTCGTATCAGAGCTTTGGATTCTAGGGTTTCGCTGCTCCAAACAGGTCATCATGGAATTTGCACTATAACTTTTGTTCTATGGCATTTCAAATGCTGAAAAAAACCCATTAGGGCTGAAATCATTCTAAAGCTTGGGTCTAAATTTCAGAGCTTTTCGTGCTATATGTGTGGAGATATGATCTGAGGAAGTTGGCCTTTTTGTAGACTCATGAATTACATTCCAAACAGGTGACCTGGAGAAAATCGTCATAACTTTTGTTTTGAGCATCAGCTTGAAATTTCGTAAGAAGTTACAGAAAGAGGACAGACTGTAATTTCCTGTGTATATTTTTTAGATCCTAAGGTTAACACAGTGACACGTGGAACTTCATACAAGTTCGCTCTTCTGAAAAGGTATATAATCAGGTCATCTTGGGAGATTGTGCATAACTCTTTCTTGGAGAATCTAAATTCAATTAGACTAGTGGCATTGGAAAGAGGATGAAGAGGGCTACTACAAGTCACAATTTTAGAACTAGAAGAACCGAAATTACAGAGTTATAGTCATTTCAAGATCGAGCTTCTAAAATCAATAAAAGGCGATATGAGGAAGTTTGATGGAAAGGATCCAATAAATTGGATACTTCAGATGGAGCAATATTTTGATATACATGGTGTATCATTGTTACAAAAGGTATGTATTTCATCTTCATATTTAGAACCGGATCAATTTTTATCGTATAAAGGGCTTTGCTCTCGTAAACAACTTGTTACGTGGTTAATTTTCACGAAGGAAATGATAGCACATTATGAGGATACAAAGAGCAACACCTTCTTTAGAGAAACACCACAACAATTGGAAAGAGAAAAAGGACTTTGTTACAAAGTGGAAAGTAAAATTATGGAAACAAGGAAGTCTATCCCTCACAACTATAATAATGGAAGTGTTGTTTCTCCTAGCCTTCCACAACCTACAAGGGTTGCACCACAACAGTTGGAAGAAAAAAAAAGGGCTTTGTTACAATTGTGATAGAAAATGCACTAAAGGTCATAAGTGTGCTGAGAAGAAATTATTTTACATAGAGTATGAAGAGGAGGAAGAAAAGGATCAAGAAACATCAAAAGAAGAGGATATGTGTCAGGACCCAACCTCAGAGAAAGAAGAAATGAATCCGACCATATCTTGTAAAGCATTGGCAAGAATTACCACTCCTCAAACTCTGAAGATAAAAGGACATATTAAGAAGAAAAAGGTTCAAGAAGTGAAATATCACATCGAGAAAGAAGAAATGAATCCAACCATAACTTGTAATGCATTAACCAGAATTACCACTCGTCAAACTATCAAGATAGAAGGACATATCAAGAAGAAAAATGTTCAAGAAGTGAAAGGTCACATCGAGCATCAAGAAATGAATCCAACCATATCTTGTAATGCATTCGTCGAAATTACCACTCCTCAAACTATGAAGATAGAAGGACATATCAAGAAGAAAAAGGTAATAGTGTTGATTGATTCAGGTAGTACCCATAATTTTATTAATTGTAAGATAGCCAAGGACTTGAATTGCTTCCTAGTTCCAGCACCAGAGTGTCAAGTGACAGTTTTAAGTGGAGGAACCATAAATTGCTCTGGAAAGTGCCATAATATAAAGCTATCCATGGGAGAATATTTATTGAATAGCCCAATGTTTTCCATTCCAATGGGTGGTGCTAATGTTGTACTAGGAGTCCAATGGCTACAATCCTTGGGTACAACAACTTTTAATTTTCAAGAACTTCTTATGAAATTTTCTTCGAAAGGAAAGGAGGTTGAATTAAGGGGTATCATAGGGAAACCAAGAAAGATAATTAACTCTGACGAAATGACAAAGCTTCTAAAGAAAGAACAATGAGGCATAATTGTACAATTATGTTCGCTAATTGTTCGCACATCGAAATCATCTATTTCTCAAGATCTCCAAAAAGTCTTGGACAATCATTCCAACGTATTTGAGACTCACAAAGTTCTCCCACATATTCGTGATCATGATCATGCTATTCATTTTATTCTAGGATGTGTTCCTCTAAACGTCAAGCCTTATAGATATCCATATCCCCAAAGGAGTGAAATTGAACATATGGTTGCAGAAATGGTAGAGGTTGGTACAATTATCCAACCAAATTTGATAAACAAAGGAAGGTATGAATGGAATAATGGTTAAGCAGGGTGGGAACTCAATCAAAAGTTGTAGAATATCCCAGTTCTAACAATATTGCTAGAACTTGACAAGGAAGGAAAAAGCATATTGGAACCTGAAGCATTTACAGAACCGAGAAGTCGACAGCTACGAAATCAATCAATTTCAAAGCATCTCATCAAGTGGAAGAACTTACCTGTTGAATATTTCCCATGGGAGGAGAAGAATTTTATACAGAAGCATCAAGAACTACTCAAGCATTTAGGACAACACTTTTTGAAGGAGAGGGGCATGTTAGGCCCCTATACTACTAGTGTAATCCCTTATTGTTATTAGTATAACCCCCTTATTATATTGTTGTACCTCTGTAGTCCCTATAGAAGCCCACTATTGTTATTATGGTGGCCCATAGAAGCCCACTATTATTATTATTATGCTCTTACATTATTATTGTTATGTCGGATATGATTATATTATGACCCCTTAGACTCCTATATATAGAAAGGAGGTCTTGTCATTTGTATCATCTAAGAATTGTTCATTTGTGTAATGTAAAGGAGGTTGCCCCCTCGAAGAGGCTTATTTCTAAGGTGTTCATCTATATTTTCTATCTTTTTGTGAGCTAGTTTCATAACAATGTCACATAACTCCTTTTCTTAAAGTACAGAGAGAGAGGGGTTTATTTTCAATGTTCTTTCGAGGCCGAATTCTATCATCTTCACATGAGTAGGGCTTTAGTCAGCTAAGCATAGATCAGTACAAGGGTTATCTTTGGATTCCTTCGCTAACTCCTCAAGAGACATGGTGTTGGGGGGTTGATTCTGGGGGATTTGCTCAATCAGATCATCTTCATCAAGTTTCCCCTCTTATAGTAGCATCTAGGGTATAGATTCGAGAAGAGTAGAATTCATCCTCTTCCTCCTCTTCTAACCATAAAGGTAAGTCATGCTCTAGAGATGGTTGAGAAGGAGGGTACAAGACCAATTTCATGGACAGATTCCCATTTTTAATGGTCATATTCCTAGTCCTACAACTTATGTAAGAATTGATAGTGGCTAATCATGGCCTCCCAAGGATGAGAGGATAACCATTGAACTTGGTCTTAGGTTGGAGACCTAAGAAGTCAGCAGGGTATTCCCAGGAATCAATGGAGACAATCACATCCTCAACAACTCCCTCAGGAGCTACTTTGGACTTGTACGCAAGTTACAGGACTGTTGTGGTATTTCTTAATGATCCCTGGATATTCAGTTTAAGCATAATCTCCTTAGTCATCACATTGATGGAAGCCCCAAGATCGATCAAGGTATGGGGGAAAATGGTTCCATCGATGTGTAAATCTACTACAGGACTTCAAAGATCTAGATATTTTGGGCAAATCACTGACCCCAGCATTAAGTCAGACGTTTGTCCACACATTAATGGTAGGTGTGTCTTTCTTTTGCCTTCCCAGATGTTTGAAACTCTCCACCTTGATTAACTTGTTGTAGATAGGGATATCTTTGATACCTTGGAGAATGGGATTTTAACACACATATTTTTCAGCTCACCCAAAAGTTCAGTCTCTTCTGGGGTGTGCTAGACAGTATGGGTTAATCTCTTAGGAAAAGGAGGTGGATTTTATTGAGGGACACTCTCCTCCTTTTCCTCTTCATGCTCCTAAGGTGGAGATGGAATTTGAATATCCGGAAGCACTCTTCCAAACCTGAGGTTAATTTCTTGAATTTCCACAGCATAGGCAAGGTAGGATGTTTCTCGACTGTAGACCTGTTATGCCTCTCTTTTGTTCGGGTTCAGATTTGGTTGGGCAGGCATCTGAGGTTATATAGGTGAAGCGGGGTATAGGAGATGTGGATGAGATGGAGCTGTAGGAAGTAAAGCTAGAGATTGGTTGTATGGGGGTCTCCAGCCTTGCGATGGTGCATTCCACTGAGGTTTTGGAGAAGCATATGGTGTAAATGGTTGGTTGGTAGGTTGGGAATGGTATTGAGGTGAAAAAGACCAGGGAGAAGGTGTGGACCATGAAGAATGAGCAGGAGGGAACCAAGGGGGGATGGATGTATTATGGTTAGGGTTGTAATATGAATAGGATGCCCCTTTCATGCCTTTCTGGTATGGTCAAGGCCCTTTAGGCCTCCTTTGGTTGATGTAGCAGAGTTGTTCAGTTAGCCCTTCAGTTCTTGGATACACGGATTTTAATCCAGACAGAGAAGGGAACTTGTTTGTGGAGTAGTTTTCCTCATAGACCAAGCAGATTTCTATAATATTTAATGAACATTCGTTCCTAGGGTGCCTCCTGGTGCATCTAGGGTAGAAGATATCTAAGGCTCTCTCTGCTTCCTCCTGCTTCCTCTTGATCTGCATGGTGTCCATTTTCACAGCAAGGGTATGCAGGATTTCACTCTTAAAATCTTCCAACATGTTCCCAATTTCACTTTTTATGAATGTGTTGGAGGAGGACGAACTAGCTAAAGCTTGACTAGCCCTACCCTTCTTTCTAGCTTCCCTAGAATGATTCCTGAAAACTGTCTTGATATCATCATAGGGTAATTGAGAGAGATCCCCTCCTGATAGCAGGTTGAGGGTTTCTAGGATATCTTCACTGACCCCCCTAAGAAGGACTATCTTAAGCGATTCAGGATCAAGGATGCACCTAGCCCTTTTGTAGCTAAGTTGGAACCTTTCCTCATAATCTTCTAAAGATTCATCATGTCCCAAGGTCATTCTACAAATTTCCTCTTTGGTATCTTTGGACCTACAGTAGTCCCTATAATTATTGTTGAAGGCTTGTTTCATCTAAGTCGAGGTGGTGATACTATCCCTAGCTAAACCCATGAACCAGCATAAGGTTGCATCTTTGAGAGTGGATGGGAAAAATTTCAACTTCTGATATTTAGAGGTGTAATCATAAGTTATGCATATGACAGCAAACTTGAACAAAAAAGTATCTCGGTCTTCTGAGGTCAGGCCATGGAAGTGAGGAAGAATAGAGGGCCTTACGTTTTCATCCTAGAATCCCCATTAGTTTCTTTGATGGGAAAAACACACTAAGCTCTATTCTCAGCTCCAATCCCATTTCTATTTTCAGCAATGGTGTAAGTTGGTGGAATGGTCTCTTCTTCTTCCCCTATCAGCTCTTCAAAAATCTTTGGTTGTTCACATAATGGGTCCTCTAGCTCACAGCCACCAAAGAAGAGGGAAGGTTGCCTATTTGATGTGTTGGGAGTATTTGGAAATTTTTTTCCCTAAATTGTCTTTACTCCTATGAGGCATTAAATGAGTTTGTTTTTGTCTTTAGGGTTTTTTTTTTTAGAACTTCTTACAGAATGGAAAGAAAGAAAAAACAAATTACAACTACTTGTTGAATGGAACTAAATGCAGAATTGGAAAGAAAGAAAAACCAGATTGCAACTGTCTACTGAATGGAACTATTTGCAGAATTAGAAAGAAATTGGGAAAGAAAGAAAGAAAGCATAAATCATATCTACTCATACACCTCCTTGGAAATGGTGCCAAAAAGTGATGAGCACCAATGTTGTAGCAAGAATGTTGCAACCCCTGGGGCTACTAACTTTACTTCATTAACCCAGGGTTCATACAAACTTGGAGGCGACAGTGTTGTATACACACAAAAAAAATAATGGTCTACTCCTTGTCACTTTTCAACCTGGGCGATAGACCACTAGGGTTTCTCAAACCAATCTTCTAATGACTAGAAGACGTCTGACTACCAAATGAAGAAGGGAAAATTATCCTTAATGAAATAAAAGGAATGTTTCCTACTTTAAGGAACGAAAGACTAAATTGGAAGATGCCTGTAAATGGACATGAAATCCTTTAGCTACTCATTGACACCTTTTGCTTGCAACAGAAACCTAGATTATCCTTATTTATAACATGTGATGATCTAAACTAACTGAGCATGGAATCTGATCTAGGGAGTATTATAATTGTTGCATGCATGTGCTAATTTAGAAATTGTAGAAAAAACTCCTTTTTATGTTTTCATTTTATGAATGCAAATGATAATCTTTACTTATTCTTTGGCAGCGGAGGCAGGTATGGAGGAAGAGGTCTAAACCGATCTTCAGGGTATCGAAGCCAAGAGGAGACCTAATAAAATATTAAAAGACAATTTCTCTAAATTCGGGCTCAAAATAGGCTATGTTAGGGTTTCCTGTAGTACTACTACAGGATGTCCTAGTTCTACTACAGGATGCCTTGTTTTACTACAGGGAACAGGCCGAAAGCTTAGGAGATGGTAGGGAAGTTGAAATGAAGTGTGGGAAAGGTATATGATGGGGGAATAAGGTATGGAGGAGGTGAACACTATCCAAGGTTCAATCAAATGCTTTAATATGGTTGTGTTTGCTCAATTGAAATGGAAATTTTTCTTACAAAACAAGAATTCGGATTTAGGGTTTAGTGGACTTTGGAAACATGGGTGGATAAGGCTTGGATGGGGAAAATGAGATGATATCTCCCTGCAATTTAGAAGCTCCTACAACAACATACATTCTTGTCTACATTTATGCACAAATTCGTTTGTACATGGGAAAGATTTATTAAATGGAAGAAAATTGGGTTATTACCATCTAGTGGCTAAGTTCATGAATGGAAGTTCTTTGAAACCAATGCAAAACTTAAGAGATAAAAAATGACAATTGTAACTCATCCTAAGAAACTCAAATATAATGACCTACTCATCAAGAAACCCTAGATTATGTAGCTAAGAAATAAATATGTTTTTGGGTTGGATGAATAGAACCCTCAAGTCATGATCCCATGAGGGAGATCAGGTGAAAGCCACTGTCACCATGTTTTCTAGAGTGCCTTTTGTCACTATAATACCACTCATCTAACTATCCACAAATGGAAGGAAACTAATTAACCATCCAAATACTTGAAAATTAACAAAACCTAAATTACTTCACCAGCTAACTATGAATGTAACCTAAGCATACATGTACAAAATGGGGAACCTTTGTGGCTAGGTGTAGGTTTTAACCCCGTACGTAAATTACCTACATATGAATTACAAAAACAGAAAATAAACAATGGAAATAGTAGGTTGATGGATTGGGGTTTATTGATGCTTTGACATGTATATATATCTATTGTTACATTGAAAGGAACATAACTATAGTTCCCTTGACTAGATCTACAAAATACCATGAACCGAAAACCATTGTGCCCAAAACCATGTGTGAAATCCATGCACAAAACCATAGGTAGGTCTGCCCAACTAATATAGGGTCTAAAAAAATTTCCCTGGGGCACTACCCCAAACTCCGTAGAGGGGGGCTACCATTGTTTCTGGGAAAACTAGTATTCCTATAGAATTCTAGCCCTCTAGGTTTGGCAGCTACCCTAGAAACAATAGTTTAAAGCAATCTAATGATTTCTTCTATGCGTAATAGATAAGAGAAAGATAATGGAACCAACTTGGAACTTCTTCTTAATCCCTTGCTTGATCTCTCTCTCCTTTAACAGAGCTTGTACCTCCTCCTCGTACTTAACACACTTGGAGAGTACCTACACAAGTATAGCAACAAAGAACCGTCAAAGCATTGTGATCTATTACAACATAAACATTACAAAATCAGATATATAATGAACAAATGATAGCATTCACAAATGATAACATTCACAATTGCACAATCATATGGAAGAACTGAAGAAATTTATTAATAGAAGGAGAATTACAACCCAATTGTCTGATCCAGCATCATCCTCCCAGCTTCAATCCCTCTTCACCTCATGAAATAGCAAGATCACACCAACAATACAATGCTCTTTCCTCAATTACAAATTATCAACACTTCCTTACAATTCACAATATTCCAGCCTCCAAATCTCTTGAATTGGAGATCCATTTATAGATGTGTGCAAGGGTGTGAGTCATCCATGGGGTTTGGTTAGTGTCATTCCACTTGTTACAATTGGTTCCATTTGGAGATTTCTTAGATCCCTTATTCATCCTTGGGCGAATTCAGAGAGGCAAGTGGCACAGGAGAAGTTCCTAGAAGATTCCATGAACAACCACCTAGAAAACTGTCTTGGAAATTTGTCCATTCTCGCCCATCGCACCCTATAGAAGGCCTAATCAGTATGCATCACACCCTGGCAGTGTACCACTCAGTATGCATCGCACTTTTCCAATGGAGCAGTAAGTATGGTTTAATTTAGGCCATTTCTGGATGGTTTCTCAGATAGAAATTTTGGGGAATGATGTATTCAAATGACTATGTTCCTTTAGTGTATGAAACAAATATTTTAGGGGTTGATGAGCCTTAATACATCGACATATAAGTTTGGGGTTTATGTGCCCAAATATTTCTATAACAGTTGCCCCCTAAAGTATGAAGTCATAAATATTGAGGTCGGGTGAAATTCTTTATCTTGAGGATCCGAAGTTTTGAACTGGAAGGTGACCTGCATAAGTTACAATACAATACATCATCATAACATAATTTTCATGATCTAGCTGAGGGAGGCATTCCCATGCTTAGCTTTATAAATTCGTTTCATGTACATAGATCAGATAATCGTCCACAAATACAGACTAGTGATTCTTCAGATATAGAGTCATCATCCATGGTTAGGATGACCATCTGTGCAGAGTCTTTATACATTTGATATTTTTTTATCCCTGAATATATCGCAGCCTAGATGGATGAAACTAGATCTGGGGTCTTCAAACTCATTCAATCTTCGCTCGATGTACAAGTCAATCCATGTGAAGAGATGTTCTGAAGTTGAACATGGAAAGACATCACCTGATTACCAGCGAATGATGTAAGTTGTTAACAGACACGAGAGGAATCACCGATAATGATAATGCCCCTCAAGGTACTACAGTACAATTCATGTGGTGTGAATATATGATCCAATGTCAAACACCACGCAAAATCTTTCGATCGAAGGCCATTGATGTCAACCTGTCGTCGAAAGTGAGAAACTTGCCATTGATGTATGCAATCTTCAAAGCACTGAAAGGGTTATTTCTAAGTCAACTTCTTGGATAATGAGCTAGTGTCGACAAGAAGCGACTCATTGTAGGAGAGCCTTGATGTATCCCACATCTACAACACAAAACGAAGCAAATGATTTCAGGAGGTGAAAATGAACTGACGACACAAGGTTCAGGAATGGCGGTCATGAAAAAAATGAAGGTTGGAGGTATTGCAGTGGATGAGACATTAACTGGATTATGGTTTTCTCAACTGAATGACTTCTCTTGAACATGTCAGTGACACTAAGATGAATTGGTAGCATTAATTCCAAAAGATGGATGGTATGAAAGACCAATGGTGAGAGGACCGGTGAACGGAATAACCCAACCCAACTCAATAATGGTGATGAAGTGAAAGTGTCATGTTCAAGAGCGACTTGCTACCATAAATTCTTCAAGTTTTTTTCCCTTTTTCCTTAGTCATTGTTGACCAATACCTCTTTATTTTTGTCAAGCTTGAGGAGGATAACATATGCTTGTTCTATAATTCGCCCTTTGGGCAAACCTGTCACTATTTAATGTTTTAACAAGTCTAGCGACAATGAAACTCAATCTCGTCTAGATGGACAAGTTTGTCGCTATTGTTTTAACGAGTTTAATGACAAGGAAAACTCGGTCCTTTTCATGTTTAGAAAGTTTGAAAAGGGATGAAAATAAAACTCCATAAGTTATTTTTCGTAAAATAATCCCTTAGGTCCAAAAAAGGATAAAATAATGAAAAAAGGATGACTTTTCCAATCACTTTAACGAGCTGAAAAAGACAAGCGCTCAACAGTCTTTTCATTTTTAACGAGTCTGAAAAGGGTTTAAAGATGACTTTATTTTGAGGAACGAGTGGTGTTTAGGGTAGCAACTGGTTCCGGTAATGTTGGAACTTCTCAAAACATAGTTATTTTTGTGAAGAGGCTGGCTAATAAGACCACTCATTTCAACTGTTCCTTAAAAAGGGTAAAACAACCAAGTGAGAGCGTATGATCGGCCAAAGGGATGGTGGTGATGGGATGTACACAACCAAGGTTTAAAACGCTGATAGAATGGCAATCACAGAGGTTAAAATTGAAAATGGGTTCATTTTTAGACAAGCTTGAACCAAGTGGAATTATACTTGGATTCGGTTTCATGTTTACACAAGCTTGAAATGAATAAACTATGCTTGGATTCAGTTTCATTTTTACACAAGCTTGAAATGAAAAATTATACTAAGATTCAGTTTCATTTTTACACAAGCTCGAAACGAAAAATTATGCTTGAAAAAAGGGTTGCATGCCCCCAGCATGATGAAAGGGAGAGTCTCTTGTAACCAGATGGAAGTCACTACGGTGAAGCAAGATGGTTATCCAGCACTTCTTTGGCTTCATCCAGAATAGACAAGGGTGAATGGTATGATAGACCAATCATATAACCTACAGCGAAACTTATCTTTACTACTAAGTGTATGCCCCCCCACAAGGACCTGAATGACAATCATTCAAAACTTTTTCGGCCTGCTCATGCGTGAGGCACCTCTGTAAAACCGTATCGACACCAAGACGGTAAAGTGTATCACCAACGATTAGATAGTCTCTGGCTTGGTATCAAATACGTCGTTGTTCAGAGTGAGAGGTGTTAGCCCTAAAAGTTTGGGTTTGGAGATAGACCAATATATCCCCATACCATGGATCACTTGACGATATCAGAAAAAGAGTCTCATCCATGATTGATGCTTTTGATGTTAAATCGTTGGAGGATGAGGGAAGGTCACAAAGTAACTCTGTAAATATGAGAGATTTCTTTGATTTGGATTTGGTGAATTCCAGATCAAACTCCTGCAAAATGGCTATCCGTTTGGAATATTTGTCCCCCAGTAATTGACACAACAGAATGTAGGTCATAGAGTTGCAATCTGACACAATGGTAGTTTTGCGAAAGAGTACATAGTGTCGAAATCTCTGTACTGCTTGAATGGCTGCTAAAGCCAAATTTTCAACATAAGAGTACTTGCTTTCTGTATCATTAAGATTACGACTTAGATAATACATAGGATGTTCAATTCCATTATCTTCTTGCACTAAAACCATAGCGATGGTTGTATCTGTAGTGGCGAGATACAGGTTGAATTCTTTTTTATAGTTAGGAGCATTCATTAATGATGCTTTTATCAGGGAATATTTTAAAGCATAAAAGGAAGCTTGCACAACCTGATCCCAGTAGAAGCGTACCCCTTTTTTCAAAACACGTGTATAACCTTTGGCAAGCTCAGCGTAATGTGGAATGAACCTCCTCAAAAAGTTAGCTTTCCCTTGGAGTCTATGAATCTGAAGTAAATTTGAAGGTGGAGGCACGTCAAGTATTGCCTGAACCTTAAATGGGTTGAGTTGAATTCCATCCTTAGAAACTACAAAATCAAAAAATTGACCAGAACCAACACAAAACACACATTTATGTAGATTGAGTCGTATCTTGTAGTGTCGGCAACATAAAAATATGGCTCTCAAATGTTGTAGATGATCAGTCCATTTTCGCGAATGAGCAGGTAGATCGTCAAGATACGATTGAACGATGTGTTTGATGTCATGGAAGGCGTAATTCATTGCCCTCTGAAAAGTTTCCCCTGCATTCTTTAAACCAAAAGGTAATTTATGATATGCGAATGTGCTCCATGAACATATAAATGTATTTTTTTCACTGGTACTGTCAGCGGATATTGATTTGATTATATCCAGAAAATCCATCCATGAATGAAAATATTTCGCATCCGGCACATTCATCAATAATCTGGTAGATAAAGGGTGTAGGATAGTTTCCCTTTGGACATGCTTGATTTACATCCCTATAATCGACTTACACTCTAATCGTTCCTTTTTTTCATCACAGGAACAATATTCGATACCCAATTAGTGAGAGGAACATAGTAAATGAAGCCAACACGTAAAAGTTTTTCAACCTTTGCTTTAATGGCAGTGGCTTTCTTCGGATGAATAGGTCGAAGCCGTTGTCGTACTCGTTTGACATCAGGATACATCTTGATTTCATGTTCAACAATTCTCGAGTCAATGCTTGGCATTTCTTCGTATGACCATGCAAAGACATCTCTGAATTCGCGAAAAAGAGCGCAGTAAATTTCTAGTTCTGATGGAGAACAAGACTTACCAACGTGAATATTCTCTACAACATTAGATTTGGTCGAAATATTAATGGCGATGATTTCTTCAGTGTTGGATAGATTTCGCTCAGAATCTACTGTATTCACATAATTTAATAAAAAATCAAAAATTGAAGGATGATTGAGGTTGTTTGAATAGTCTTCATTGTCATCTCGAAGGTGGGAACGATGGTGGTAACCTTCCCACGATGTCTCTCCTATCATCATTGATTGGATGATTCCTTCATCTGTAGAATGTATGTGATACCAAGGATCAAAATAGGTACCATATTCTAAAGACCTATCTACCCAAACACTCGTCGATTGCTGATTCGGGTTTGCTACCCAAGCCCAGAAAATTGATTGCTACAAAGATTCAATGGCACTTGGTGGCAACATCTCATGATGATCCTCACTATCAAAATGGTCGAAGCTCTTCTTAAACACAGATGATGTAGAAGAGATCATTTGAGAGGTTTTCACTGTGGCCACTTCCGCGAAACCAGATGGAGATGGGAGGGAAAAAGTACCCATTAAGGAAGGGTCTTTTAGGAGACCTACTCCAACATTTTGAAGCAGTTGTGAACTTCCATGGATCAATGGAATGCTTTCAGTAGCTTGTGAACTGTTGGCAAAAAAGGCTAGTTGATCAACGATTGCGATTCCACCTTAGAAGGGAAATGCAATCTTTCTAAAATATGTAGACACAACAGCAGCCATAGCATAAATCCAGGGCCTTCATAGTAAGATATTGTAATCAAGGTTTCCATCAATAACCTCGACTTCAATCTCTACTATCTTGCCCCCCAGTTCAACTTGCAAGTTACTTAAAATCCCATATGGAGTGTACATTCTTCCATTGAATTCTTTTAATGTTGTTGGTGATCGTGACAAGGGTGGTGAACCAAGAGTTTTCTATCAACTTATTGACATAATATAGGTAGATGCCCCCTCATCAATGATGGTTCGATGAACATTTTTATTGAGGGCTTTTACCTATATAAGGAAAGCGAGTTGGGTCGGTAACTGAGGTGTATATCCTTTATGATTAAAGGCCACAAGATTGGAATCCGTTGGATTGATCCCACCTGTTGCTGATAACAAAGCCTGCTTTTGGGAGGGACAATTTTGCAATACCTCAAGCGTCGACATAGCGGATGGTGATTAAGTCAGATCCTCCACTATATTATAATTTTGAGAAGCTCGAGCACAAGGATTAAATGTCGATTTATGTACGACTCCCTTTGGCAGCCTTATAGTTAATTCAGGAATAATGGGTAGAAAAACTTCTGGCGAAGTCGTTATCGAACCATTAGGTTGATCTGTAGCTTGATTGTTCAACGATGATGGATTCCCATAATCTTTATTCCTTGTTATCAAAACATCATTTTTCTTGTTTGCGATGGATAGCATAAGCACTTGGGATGTGAAAGCATTATCGATAGCAACCAGATTAGTTTCTAGGTTTGGAAACGGATCAGTCAACACCACTGAGGTATTCAAAGCCTTCAAAAGTTTTGAAACCTCAGCTCGATGTGGACATTCTCTCATATAATTCTCATCATTACATATCAAACATGGATAATGAGGAGGTTTCCTTGCCACAGTAGGGTTTTCAGTTGATTTTTTAGGAGTGGAATTCTTATGTTTCTTCTTATTATTTTTCCCTTTCTTCTTTCCCCCTGGTTGCTTTGGATTTTTGCCTTTGTCAGATGACACGACATTAATCTCTGAGGCAAGAGGTTTGTCGTTTGCATTCTAACTAGAAACAGCAAGAGCTTGACTAGATGGACCTCTTGTGGTTTGCCTGCTTGAGGCACCGATCACACCGTTACCGGCATGAGAGTCCCTATTCAATTTAGGAGGAGGTGGAACGCAAAAATTTGGTCTAGGAGCATCAAGAATTTTGTTGTAGAGTGTGCCAGACTAAGTATAGATCAAGTCTAAATATTGGGCACGAGAAATGACTTGCTCTTTAGTGACAACTCCTCCTTTCACCACATCCTCAGTGATGGATGGAAATAAAGACTTAATAAACCACTCAGCTAAAAGCTTATTAGGAACATCACCTTTACCAGTCAACGACAATGCCACCACTCATGAATATGATCAGATATGTGAGTGGATGTGGTCTGTTTAAAATTGGTAAGGAGTTCTGTTCCTATTTCGTACCTGACGGGTAACTGAAAGTGGGTTAGAAAAGTAGTGGCAAGGATGCTAAAGTTATAAAACGAAGCTCTAGGAAATTCAATATACCATTTTGCTGCTGGACCAGTAAGAATTCTCTGAACAAGGTGAAGTCTTATCGAACCATCATTCAGGGTGTTAGATGAACACCACAAATGAAAAGTCATTACATGATTCGATGGATCTTCACCTGGATTTCCATTGAACTTAGGAATATCGGAGGGAAGTTTATGAGGAATCACTGGCCACCAAAGGGCATATGCAATTGGATCATTCGTCAGCCGGTTCAAATCTAGTAATTCTAGAATTGCTACAAAAGGCAACTGCTGATTCAGGTTAGGTGGAGCATACCCAGGATAAGATGGAATCACCTGAGCGATAGGTCTCTGCATACTAGCATAATGTATTTGTTGCTGGTAACTTTGATAAGGTTGTTGGACATAACTAGTATAGTGTGGTTGTTGATAGCCGTTTTGAAAATGCGGTTGTTCATAACCTACAAAGCCTTGTTGCCCAGGTCCTCGGTAGGCTTGATATTGACCAAATCCAGTCTGATCTTGTAGACCAAGTCCAAACTGAGGTTGGGTTTGTTGGAATTGTGGTTGTTGGTATTGTGCTATCCATGGTTGTTGGACCATTTGTTGTTGCCCAATACTGGAGAATTAACCAAGTTGTGGATTGACAATACCCGTTTGTGCCTGAGTCATTCCAGATAAGGAAGCACTAACCTAAGGTTGTGGTTGAACCATAGAGACAAGTGGTTGTTGTATCACACCCTAAGATACTTGAGCCTTCTACCTCGAAACTTGAGGTTGTGAGGAAGAAAGAGCAGGTTGAGGTTGAGACACGATAGGCTATGCTTGTGCTTGTGACACAGTCGTAATAGCAGGTGTAGTGGGCATATTCGATGCAGGTTGGATCGGTTGCGTTGGATATGCAACACTTGGTTGCTCTCACAATGTTGGTATCAAACCACTAGATGTAATTCCAGCTTGACCTGAATTTTGTTGGAAACTCTCATATGGTTGTTCCCTAGGAGGAAAGAGTGAAAAGGCATACTGTCCTCCATATGGCGGCAGTCTAGTGTTTAAAGGATATATCGATATTTGAAGACTGGTTTGCCAAATTGATACTGGTGTGCAGGATCAAATTGTTGAGTTTCTACATAAGAAATACCAAATGGGACTCCGGATGAATAAATAGGAGTAGACCATGGTGCTGAAGTATCCCCTGAGTGGACTTTAGCTAGTGATTGATAACCAGCTGGAACAGATGGTATACAAGCAAGCATTGTAGGAATAGCAACAGGAATTTCTACCGCAGCTGCATCATATGACACATTCCTAGATGTTGATGGTTTCTCAGACATGTTTAGTCTATCCAAAAGATCTCCAAGCGATTCGGCAGGAACTTGCGATGAAGGAGGATTAAAAGAACCAAACTTGGGCGTAGAAGGACACAAATGAATCCCAGTTTCAAAATGTAACGAGGTACTAGATGGGGGATCCTCTACTATCTCCTCTATAGTAATCAGACCAGGTGAAGAGGTAGACCATCAGGTCCGTAAAATATTTCTGGAGCCAAAGAAGGTATAGCTTTTACAATGACATATACTGGAGGGGAGACACCTTCTAAATACTGAAACTCAACTTCTGGATGTTCAGGTAAATGAACTTTAGTCTCAGGGGGAGGTTCTTGAACAACTACTGGTTCAAATGTAGCCTCAGTTTGAACTAAAATTGGTTCTGGATCAACTCTAGATGGATTTGTTTCAAGTATAGAAGTGTTTACCATTACACTAGGATCAGTTCTAATGTCCTCTTGTAACTGTGAAACTTCTTCTCTAAAGGCAGATGTACCAGAAATAATCGGAGTAACTGGAGTCTCTGACAATGTTGAAACAAAAGTTTCAAAAAACCAGATGAATTGGACTCAGTGAAACGAGATCACTTTGTCCAAATTGGCTTCACTTCCAAAGTCAAAGACAGTTGACTCGCTAGTCTCCGCGAATGACTAGGTTTTTATTGACTTTCTTCCACGATTGCGGATTACTTGATCAACTCAAAATTAAGGGGAAAAAATATGTTATTCTGAATTCAATTAATTTTAATGACACTTGGACACAAATTTGCTTTTTCAGTTTTTATGAGTTGAGAAAAAGCTAAAGATGACTCTAGTCTTCTTCGATTTTTAATGAGCCTAAAAGGACAAGTGCTCAGATGGACCTTTTCTTTTAAAGAGTCGAAAATGAATGAAAGTGACTACTCTGGAAAATATAGACAGAGGGATTACCAAACCAATCGCAAAACTACAATATACACCTTGGTGATAAATTAAAGAGAAATTACCAAGGAATTATGTATGGCAGTCAATCTTCCCGAATGTTGTGTTCAGTGCATTGCGATCAATAAGGGGGTAGACTTAGTTTCCTATGGATAAAGGATTTAAGCCTATTGTGGTTTTCCAATATATACGCAACGGTACAGGGAGCACAAGTCCATTATAGCACTTGACATATCAAGGAGGAGGAATCACCCAACCTTCAATGAAAACAATAGCCACTAGTTTTAACGACGCTGGAACACATCTCTAGCCTAGACCTCTAGATATGTTGCGTTAAGTTCCAAAGCGTTGTTAGGTTCATTGAAATTTATTTTAAAGTTGATCTTGTTTAGAGTCTGCCTTTCAATGGTTCACTGCGTGATGATGATTTTAAATTCCTAAAATGCAATCTACAATAATAAACAATCGTTGTTTATTTTGAGCAATGAAAATCCTAGCTACTAGGGAAAAAAATAACAGTGCTTTTAGACAAAGATCAAAGACCACACACTAGTGCATTTTCCTAAATCCTATTTTCGCACACAAATAAAAAAAAATATAAATACAAATGCACATATTTGTTTTGATTCTCCTTAATGTGAAAAATGCCAAAAAGGAAAACTAAATGTAGCAAAGATCTGAAATATTTCACTCAAAATGACATTTTTGACAATTTCTTCTTCAAAAGAGAAAGGAAGACTCAATGACACTTTTCAATTTTGAATAAAAATTCTTTCGAAACTTCGAATATAAACAAATCAAACCAAATACATGAAGAAAAGTTCAATCGATTATCAAGGGAAGGAAGAATTCACGACACTTCTCTTTTCGACACAAAAAAGATAATTACGACACTTTTTGTACAAAGCGACAAATCGATTTAAACAACTTTTCGACAAAGGGATTGTAAATGATGAACAAATACACAAAAACATTCACTAATCCTAATGTAATGGAGGCTGATCTAAGTGATGCAAGTAAGTTTCAGTAAAGAGGCACTGTTCATTTGCAGCAAAACAACTAAACAAAACTGAAAACAAGGTAAAAAACCCTCAATTTCTAGAATGGAAAAATAGTTCAGTCAGTCATCGCACCTGGGCTTCACAGAAACTGAGATGCATCACACTTACTACACACAAGAGGTGCGATGCATATTGAGTTACAGTGGAAGACAGTGCGATGGTCTAGGGAGTGCAACTGAAATGGGTTTTGGCTCAGATGTGCAGCTGTTTTCAATGAGTTAAGCTGAGTTTTGATGAACAGTAAAGAAAAAAGTATGAAGGAATGTCTTGAGAGGTTACTGAGCTACCAAAAGGGCATCTAGATCTACTTGTAATTCAAATGTTTAATTCATAAAATAAACCAGAGATTGACTGGAGCATCATTCATCTACTATGCAATTGCATAGCAAGAGCAGTTTGAAGGCTACCTGGCTGACTTCAGACTCTGTCTATAGTTTATAAAACAAACAATAACAACAACAAAAACATCTGTTCTTCCCCAGCGGAGTCACCATTTTGTTTCTAGGAAAACTAGTATTCCTATAGAATGCTAGCCCTCTAGGTTTGGTAGCTACCCTAGAAACAACAGTTTAAAACAATCCAATGATTTCTTCTATGTGTAACAGATAAGAGAAATATAATGGAACCAACCTGGAACTTCTGCTTAATCCCTTGCTTGATCTCTCTCTCCTTTGACAGAGCTTGCAACTCCTCCCCATACTTAACACGCATGGAGAGTACCTGCAAAAGTATAGCAACAAAGAACCATCAAAGCATCATGATCTATTACAACATAAACATTACATAATCAAATATATAATGAACAAATGATAGCATTCACAAATGATAACATTCACAATTGCACAATCATATGGAAGAAAACTTGAAGAACTTTATTAATAGAAGGGAGAATTACAACCCAATTGTCTGATGTAGCATCATCCTCCCAGCTTCAATTCCTCTTCACCTCATGAAATAGCAAGATCACACCAACAATACAATGCTCTTTCCTCAATACAAACTATCAGCACTTCCCTTACAATTCACAATATGCCAGCCTCCAGATCTCTTGAATTAGAGATCCATTTATAGATGTGTGCAAGGGTGTGAGTCATCCATGGGGATTGATTAGTGTCATTCCACTTGCTACAATTGGTTCCATTTGGAGATTTCTTAGATCCCTTATTCATCCTTGGACGAATTTAGAGAGGAAAGTGGCACAGGAGAAGTTTCTAGAAGATTCCATGAGCAACGACCTAGTAAATTATCTCAAACATTTGTCCATTCTTGCCCATTGCACCCTATAGAAGGCCTAATCAGTATGCATCACACCCTGGCAGTGTACCACTCAGTATGCATCGCACTTTGCCAGTCGAGCAGTCAGTATGGTTTAATTTAGGCCATTTCTGGATGGTTTCTCAGATGGAACTTTTGGGGAATGATGTATTCAGATGACTATGTTCCTTTAGGGTATGAAACAACTCTTTTAGGGGTTGATGAGCCCTAATAAATTGACATATAATTTTGGGGTTGATGTGCCCAAATATGTCTATAAAACCTGCCCCCCTCAAACTCCCCGACAAGGGGGGTTGTCGCCCCCGCTGTGACTGGCACAATGAAGGGGGGACTCTGCCCCCCATTTAACCCCCCAAAACTACTGGGGCTGGTCATGGAAACAATATAACACATCCCAACAATAGGGTTGGTCCTTGACCCAAGAGCTTCAGCCCTTTGAGTCAACTAAGTGCTTGATCAAGGGAATGCTTCTCATTTTCATTCAAATATCAAAACTACATAAGATTCATCAATCACAATGTCTTAGCTCGAAAATGCCACTTGGCTAGTATAAAAAAATTTGAATCCTAATGAGGCTTTAGGCCTTCTTATTTATACAACTGAAGTTACCAACAAATTACTTAAATTTAGGGAGGCTTGGCTCCCAAACATGAGATCAATTAGTCTTCAACTATCACTGGCTTCATTTCCAATGATCTTAATGGCTCGACTGCTTGTAACCTCGAGCTGATGAGATCTGGTGGAGGAATCTTTGAGTGAATGAGGAGTTAATAAGGGAGATCCAATCTCCTAAAATCCCTCTTGCTTGTCTACATTGATTTCCTACACTTTAATTAGCCAAAACTTTCTCCAAAACCTGCAAACAATGCACATTAGACCAAAATACATGGCATCTCATCTTTACCCTTCTCATTAAGCAAAATACAACAAAACATGTAAAGAAATGTGAGAAAATTTTATTTTAGTAAGTTGGAGAGTGGCATTAAAGTCCATATAATTTACCCATTGATGAGCCTCATCACTTTCCAACATAGATGATTGAAAAAATTTCAAAAGACTCTTTTCACATAAACAAAACTTTCAAGAAAGGAAATATAACTAACCTAAGTACATAAAAGAAAGATGGATAACAAAATGTACAAAGGAGAGAGAATAGAGTGCTTGGTTTGGGGCCTAATGGAAGGGTACTCAACCCTCTAGAAAAAAATCATATTAAAGGCAATAAAATAATTCTCATTGATCTCAAAAAGTGCACAAGCACATGATATGGAAATTGAAATGACAGATACAAGCTCCTAACTCTAGAAGTCACTATGCTCCTTTAAAAAGTTAAATCCTAATGAGCTCTTCGGCTCCTTTATTTATAAAAAATGAGTGAGGGGGCTAGCCTCCTTGGAAGGAGGTTCGATTCCCTCCAAAATCCCTATAAAATTGGATCTAGCTCCCTTATATCCTCGCAACAATTTATTGGAGTAACTTCTCCAATAGGTAGTCAAGTTGGTTGGTGAGTTAATGTAGGGAATGTGTTGGAAATAATACTGAGGGGGGGGGTGTGAATCAGTATTATCAAATCAATAAAACTTTTTCATTTCCATACTTAGATACATATATGCTACTTCAATTAAGGGAACCCGTGTGTATACGCAACTGTGTCTAATGCAACTAATGTATATCTAGAATACTTATGACTCAATTAATCCATTAAATGTTGATCTTTAGTTAGTGCATCAGAACTTCTTTAACCATACGTATAGTAAGCAGGTGCAGTAAAACAGAACAGATCATCACACACAAGAAGCACACATGAACACCATGATATAAGGTGGAAACCCAATGTGGGTGAAAACCACCTGCTGCAAGTCGTCTCTATCTTCTTTTAATAAGAAGCTTATTTTACAATAGTTCTGTATCGGTGCAGTCTTATACCAGTACGCAGGCTTCTATCTGCAGAAGGCTACAACATTCTCTCGTTCTCCAGACTCTCCTGGAAGGGAGCTACAACCCCCTTAGCTCTTGTACTAGCCGATCCACTTACTAGTATGCAGGTGCTGGCCTACTGAAATGCTCCAACCTTTACTCGTTCTCCAGCTGCTACTGGAAGGGAGCTACCACCCCCTTAGCTCTTGTACTAGCTGATGTCCTAGTACGTAGATGCTGACCTACAGAAGGTAACAACCTTCTCTTTCTTCCTCCAGGTACCACGTTTCATACATTTTCATACTGGATACTTCTGAAGCACAACACTATAATCATCCAATTTTCATACTGGACCCATCAATATCATTGAAGCACAAAACAATCAATACTAGCATTATCAATTTCTGAATCACTGAAACCCTATCAACAACATAGTCACCAGAACATAGAGCAGATTACAGAAATCTGCAATAACAATCAAACCCAACTGCAACTTCAAACATCATACTTCATTATGTATACGCTATTACGATGAATCAAACCCACATACATACGCACTTTTACCAAAGCCAACCCGCGTATAGATCTATACATATTCAATCATGACTTTGTGGTTGTTTCAGACATCAGTCATACCCAGATCATAACATGCGTACAATAAAACATGCATCAATAATTCATATCTAGTCTATCCATGATCAAACCATATAAAGATGATTCATTTCAAACCATTTGATCCCGATCTATCCTTAGATCTTGTTCTCCATCAACCGGTGAGATCCCTCCTTAGCTCATATCAAGCAATGCATCATAACCCATATCCTGCATACTGGGTCTCATACTACATCAGATATTCAAGTCTTTTTCCATGCCTTTGCCTAATGATCTTCTTCTCCTTTTATAGTCTTAGGACTTACTCAATACCATGGTCCAAAACCATAACAAAACAATACCACAGACCCAATACTTAGGTTCAACTCTTTTGGATGCAATACCATGGACCAAAACCATAGAATCAAAAACTGTCAGACTAATACCATGAACCAACCATAAGATTTCCCATGTGCGTGCGCTTTTCTCTGTATGACAGTGCATGAACTTTTCTCTACATGAAAGGAAATTTTCCCTGCATGAAAGTGCATGAACTTTTCTCTGCATGAAAGGAACTTTTCTCTTCATGAAAGTGCGTGAACTTTTCTCTGCATGAAAGAAAGTTTTCTCTGCATGAAAGAAACTTTTCTTTGCATGAAAGTGCGTGAACTTTTCTCTGTATGAAAGGAACTTTTCTCTGCATGAAAGTGCGTGAACTTTTCTCTACATGAAAGGAACTTTTCTCTTCATGAAAGTGCGTAAACTTTTCTCTCCACTATAATTTATCATCTGAGATGAGTGGGTTGCCATCAAGTACAACATATGTATCATAATGCCAGCAATCTCCCCCTTTGGACTTGATGGGAACAATACCAAATCACTCTCTCCCTTTGACATCAAGGGCAAAGGGCGGACCAAGATAATCTCTTCCTTTGATAACATTCTGCTATCCATACTCCCCTTGAGTGCCTGCTGAAATTTCTAAATGAGCTCCCCTTTTGTATATGCCGAGGTGTACCAATTTGTCCATGCTCCCCCTGAGTACATGCTGAGTCTCTGCACTACTGAAGTGTGTTGTTCATGCTCCCCCTGATTGTAGACAAGATCTACAAAAAGATGTTCTACAAGAAGAACATGACTCTATCATAAATGACCTTCCTATCACCAAAGACTCATACATACATCCATCTCTCAACCAAGTGAGGATATACAAATATTGACTCATCCACCCAACCAAGTGGGCTTACACCAGAATTTTACTCATGATAAACAAGTACATTACATCATTCATCCCAGGCATAGTGGTGAAACCAAAATAGGCCGTTACATGACCTTGATAACAAAAGACATATATGACATAGAGACGAAATATCTAGAGCAAGACTATGAAAGTCATCAATATCTAATATCAGCAGCATCTATCAATCACTATTCAGATCAGCAACCATGTTCTCCTTTTGTTCTCCCTCTGCATTTGTTCCACTTCAAATCAAAAATAGTTGAGTACTTGAACTAAAAGCTTCTAAGATAATGCCAACAATGCATTATCAGAATTTTATCTGCTCCCCCTGAACCTGTTTCAGATGGTCTCTGTCAGACCCATATCAGACTTCCTTCAACCAGAGTTTGTCCCCACTGGTTTCCTTCAAAAACACCATATACGTGACTACATCCACATAAACCTGCATATATACGCAGATGTTCTTCATAAAACTCGCATACAACCATTTCCAGATCATCAACCTATAAATGTCTTGTAGCAAGGTATGTCTGCATATAGATATCAACTCATCCTCTTGAAAGACATCATAGCCATCTCATCAACATCAAGATCTGCATGATCTTATATATCATCCATGTATCATCATTCGGCGACATCTGTATCAATAAACATATGTAAGTATCAATCTATCATTTTGTCATCATCATGTCTCCAACAATGCAATTTTGAGTAATCATTCATGTATCTAGCATATTGTATATAGTACTATGTATCTTTAGCTCAAGATCATCAACCGCAACTATCCTCATCCACATGAGAGCTAAGAACTAAAGGAGACTTGCATCAACTATATTATATGATCTTTATGCATATGCCGACAGCAGCATATGATAGACTCATCATCAAGTAATGAAGATTTGTATACAAGCTTTGTACTTCTCCTTATCCTTATGAAGATCACCATGTAAGCACCATATATGCATTATCAGAGAATCAACCACAAATTTGATCTGAACATCAACTATGTAACCCCAAGAAACATATGAGATTTTGTCATGGACAACTCATAACCATAGCAAAATATATCACTTAGCCATATAAGCATCATCACCAAGGACTACTAACCATAATGCCAACAATGCAGCATTAGAAGATTACCTACTCCCCTTGAACCAGTGCCATCTTGTTTACTATCAGATCTGATCATGCATATATCAGCAGGAAGTATCAAGGCATTATCATCATCAAGTTAGGATCAAAAACACTTCTAAACAGCATACAAGTATCAAGACATTTCTCACATCATCAGAAGATTGTAACCATTATCAAACAGAACAAATAATGGACTGAATCATATCAGACACTTTTTATGAGCCTGTCCGTACTGCTTTTCCTCAGACTAACATATACGCGAATGTGCAGTGTGTAACTCGCGTATATATGTGACTTCCTTTTATGCAACTTGCATATGAGATTTAGGACACTGAAGTTTTACACTTTCAGTTCCCCCTAAGTTTTTTATGTTTGTATATGGTGCTGTGCCCCATCTTCCTGACTAGACTTCCTTCTTCTTCCATATCTTCAAGTGTGATGATGTTTTCTCCTTTTGGTGTGGTGCCCGTACTTTGTTCCTGCATTCCTTGGCTATATGTCCAAGCTTGTTGCATGCATAACATCTTACATGTTTCATATTCCTTCTGTAGCAATCAATAACTTTGTGAACGAACATATTGCAAGAAAAACAATATCCATTAAAGTACCTGGACTGTGATGATCTTGAACCATTCTTCTTTTGCATTTGGCTACAACATGTCCAAGATTATGACATACATAACATTCAACCTTATTTATCGGAGGAGTAAAAGATTTTCTTTGAAGAATTTCTTTCCTTGGCTGTTGATGGGGTTGACCTCTCCTCTCCTTGTTGAGCATTTCAAATTTTGCATTAGATTCCCTTGTCTTACTTTGTGAACTAGATTTTTTTTCAACAGATCCATGAAAACCAAGACCAGTTTTGATAGCAGGAGACCTTTGACTACTAATAATATCATCCAATATCTTAGTACTATCTTGAAATCGTAAGAGCTTATCCTTTTCTTCTAATTTATCATTTAGAATATTTACCTCAACCTGAAGTTGCTCTTCCCTTTCACGATGTTGCTTCTTCATGTTTTCTTCAACTTTTATTTCTTCTTCCAACTGATGTCTTAGTTCAAGTACTCCGTTTTCTTGTTTTTCAAGAGCTTGAAGTAGTTATTTATTCTTCTTCTTTGATTCTTCAAGATCTTCCTTTAGCGAGAGGATCGTAGCTTCAAGCCTTTCATAGTAACTGGATCTATCTCTGAGTTTCTTTATTGTTGTGCTTCTTTCATTTACTTCATTTCTTAATGATGTAACTTCATCCTACAACTTTTGACATTTTTCCTTGAATAGATTCCTTACCTTGTTTCCTTCCTCTAGTTGAGCTTTTAGTTTGGTAGATTCTTCTTTGAAGGCACATTCCCTTTTTTTCAATAGATCTTGTTGATCTCTAAGTTTGTCTGTAAGCCTTTTAAATTCTGCCTCTATTTGATATCTTTCTTTCTCACCCATAAGAGCACATTCAGTTGTTTCACTATCACTTTCATCATCTTCAAATGGATAGATAACAGGATCACCTGAGGATAACAAATTCATACCTAATAGTTCTTGTTCATCTTCATTCTGAAGTGCTTCTTCTGCATATTCCCAAATCGATACTCCCACTGTCATAGTTCTTTTGAGATGTCTTCTTCTTTTTAGGTGCTTTCTTATTAAGCTTATTTCCCATTGTTCCACAGATCTCCTTTAAGTGATCAAGCTTCTACCAAAGGACCTACTCCAATACCAATTGTTGGAAATAATACTGAGAGGGGGGGGCTGAATCAGGATTATCAAATCAATAAAACTTTTTCGTTTCCATACTTAGATACATATACGCTACTTCAATTAAGGGAACCCGCGTGTATACACAACTCTGTCTAATGCAACTAGCGTATATCCAAAATACTTATGATTCAATTAATCCATTAAATGTTGATCTTTAGTTAGTGCATCAGAAATTCTTTAACCATATGTATAGTAAGTAGGTGCAGTAAAACAGAACAGATCATCACACAAAAGAAGCACACATGAACACCATGATATAAGGTGGAAACCCAATGTGGGTGAAAACCACCTGCTGCAAGTCATCTCTATCTTCTTTATAGAAACTTTTTTACAAAGTTTAGTATTGGTGCAATCTTAACCAGTACGCAGGCTTCTACTTTCAGAAGGCTAAACCTTCTCGTCGTTCTCCAGACTCTCTGGAAGGAGCTACACCCCCTTAGCTCTTTACTAGCCGATCCATTACTAGTACGTAGGGTGCTGGCCTACTGAAATGCTCCAACCTTTACTCGTTCTCCAGCTGCTACTGGAAGGGAGCTACCACCCCCTTATCTCTTGTACTAGCTGATGTACTAGTACGTAGGTGCCGACTTACAGAAGGCAACTGCCTTCTCTTTCTTCCTCCAGGTACCATATTTCATACATTTTCAGACTGGATACTCCTTAAGCACAACACTATAACCAGAACGCCACATTTCGTCCAATTTTCATACTGGACCCATCAATATATTGAAGCAAAAAACAATCAATACTAGCATCATCAATTTCTGAATCACTGAAACACTGAAACCGTGTCAACAACATAGTCACCAGAACACAGAGCAGACTATAGAACTCTGCAATAACAATCAAACTCAACTGCAACTTCAAACATCATACTTCATTATGTATACACTACTACGATGAATCAAACCCGCATATATACGCGCTTTCACCAAAGCCAACCCACGTACAGATTTATACATATTCAATCATTACTTTGTGGCTGTTTCAGACATCAGTCATACCCAAATCATAACATGCGTACAATAAAACATGCATCAATAATTTAGTTCTAGTCTATCCATGATCAAACCATATAAAGATGATTCATTTCAAACCATTTGATCCCAATCTATCCTTAGATCTTGTTCTCCATCAACCAGTGAGATCCCTCCTTAGCTCAGATCAAACAATTCATCATAACCCATATCCTGCATACTGGATCTCATACTACATCAGATATTCAAGTCTTTTTTCCATGCCTTTTCCTAGTGATCTTCTTCTCCTTTTATAGTCTTAGGCCTTACTCAATACCATGGTCCAAAACCATAACAAAACAATACCACAGACCCAATACTTGGGTTCAACTCTTTTGGATGCAATACCACAGACCAAAACCATAGGATCAAAAACTATCGGACTAATACCATGAACCAACCATAAGATTTCCCATGTGCGTGCGCTTTTCTCTGCATGAAAGTGCGTGAACTTTTCTCTACATGAAAGAATATTTTCTCTGCATGAAAGTGCATGAAAGGAACCTTTCTCTTCATGAAAGTGCGTGAACGTTTATCTACATGAAAGTGTGTGAACTTTTATCTATATGAAAGGAACTTTTCTCTGCATGAAAGTGTGTGAAATTTTCTCTGCATGAAAGTGTGTGAACTTTTCTCTGCATGAAAGGAGCTTTTCTCTTCATGAAAGTGCGTGAACTTTTCTCTCCACTATTATTTATCATCTGAGATGAGTGGGTTGCCATCAAGTGCAACATATGTATCATAATGCCAACATATTTTTCCTCCAGTGACCTTCCCTCAGCCGGATCTCATTTCCTTCAAGAACTATGCAAATTTGGCCCCTTGGCCTCTCTATTGTCCAGTCTCCCTTACCTCTAAAAATTGTGCAGAGATGTCCTCCAGGGCCTCACCCCGTAGTAGCCACTGCCTACTTTCACTCCGCAATTTTGTCCCTTAGTGGACACTGTGAAAAATCTTCTTGCACTAGGAACTATGAAGTGTTATCCATCAGTTTAGCCCAGCCACTGAGCCTTCTCCCATTTGACCTTATACAAGTTCTAGCTTAGTCAGTAGATTATGATGCAACATATTAGACTAGTGTTTACCAGATTGATGTTGTCTTGTCATGAGTAGATTACAAACACAAGAATTCTACCAGGCTATAAGAAGATGATGAAGATGGTAATGAAGAAGGAGGACATGTTAGATGGCACTCAAGGAGCTAAAGAGAAAACATAGTTGTTAGATAAGAAAACCAAGGAACCCAGGGTATGATAGAAGATCGGGATAGCATGGAGACTCCATCTGATGCATAACCCTTTGGAGGGTAGGTATGGAAAACAAAGCACATATTTTTTTTAAATACACCTCTTAGTGTAGCATGAAGGATTGCTTATCATTCTTGTATCATTATGTCTTCAATGACATGGATGTTTGCAAGCACTGAAATTCATTCCATGTGTTTCCTCTAAGTGTTTTTCTCCCTTTCGCTTGTTTGATCAACTGTTGTCTTTTTCCATGTTTGATCATTATGTCATGTTTGTGAACCTTTCCTGGTGGTTTCGAAGGTTAATCTTTATGTATACGAATTTTCCTATCCATGTAAACACCTATCACACTCATACACAAAGTCTTGAGCATTGTCAAACAAGTGTCATCACGGTCATCCTAAAGTCTATCCCAAGTGTTGCACTTGTTGTTTCTTGTCATGATATAGTCACTCGGAGGTTAATGCTTTTCTTGTTGTTCTGATGGTGTGTGGTTGTCATGTCGTCGAAGTATGCTAAGTGTGTTATCATAGTTTTAGCTCATCACCAGTCCATCTTTTTCCTCACAATTAGCCATTTTAAAAAATCTTCTCGATCGAGAAACTCAGCTTCACTGGACCCCAGCTGAACTATGCATTGTGCAGTCTCAACACTCAATTATGTGACCTTTTTTACTGGAACTACATAGTGCGTAGTCACTGTCCTCCAAAATAGTTACACTGTGCAATTTCAGAGTTCAGTAATCTAAATTCCTTCCAGTCCAACTTGAACTGTGGATTTTTCACTTTAAGTCCTCAAGATTTTCCCTTTCTTGTTGGAGTCCCACAATCCGTAGAGATCCAAACCTCCCTTGGCCTCTAAAACTATGCAGAGGTGTCCCCTAGTGTCATCCCTCAGTTGGAGCTCACTGTCCTCAAGAAATGTGCAATTTTGGCTTCCAAGCCTCTCTGCTGCCCATTCCTCCTTACCTCTAAAATATGCACATAATTGACCACCCTTGTCCTCACCTTGCACTAGCCACTACTAAATTGAACTTCTCAATCCTATCTCTGAGTGGCCACAATGAAATTTTTCTCCTCAGTGAGGATTGTGCTTAAAAGTTCCTAAATCAAGTTTGAGTTGCACTACACATTGTCTCAGTGATCAAGCTCTCTCCCTGCTAACTAGAACTGCGCAATGCATAGTCACTAATCCCTGTCTCCCAACCTATGAATTGTCCCAAGCTAAGTCCATGGATGATAATGCACAATCCTAGAGTAGGGATTTTTCGGATTGATGTCATCCCGTCATGAATGAATTGCAGGAATAGGTACACTCTCAAGTCATGGAGAGATTATGAAGAAGGAAAAGTAGTAGGGAAGCATGTCTAGAGACTCACTTGTAGTTGAATCGGCTGGTGAACCTATCGAGAGCAAGAAAAGGGACACAATTTTGCAATCACTGCCCAAGATCGAAGATCATTGAAGATCCCACACCATCAAGTCTTGCAGAGGAGAAGAAAAATCACATCCAAGAAAACATATATCACTTAGTAGCAATATCATCTTGACATTACCACCTCAGCAAGCCAGTCCATGTCAGCAGTGTCATGTCAAGTCGTGTCATGAGTTTTCAAAGGCCACATCACCATTATGAGCCATCTATATTGTAAATCAAATGTAAAGTAAAGTGGAAGTCCCATGGACACACATGAATATGAAGAGTCACGTTAGTTGAAAAATCATAGGAAGTTGAACAATCACGAGGGTAGTCAAAGAGTCACAAGGTTCAAGCATCACCCCTTGGTTATATACAGCTCGTCATTGTATAAGCAAAGGATTTTTCACCTTGGCTCCTCCCACAAAGTAAAGAGAGTTTAAGTCAGTTCTTTGAGAAGCAAGGAGTGGCTCCAATATTCCACTACTGAGGCTAGTGATGTACAATGTAAATATGTGTCTTGGAACTTTTTCTTAATTACAGAAACATTTTCAGGCCAACAATTTTCCATGCATGACTTATGGATGTTTGTAAGTCTATTCTATGAGCATTTATATTTCATGTTTGATTTCACAAGTATTAAGATAATTGAACTATTTCAATTTTTTTAGTGCTTATCTTACTGGGAATGTGTTGTAATGGTTGTCACTATTGTCTCATCCTTGTGGACTATTCTACAGGATACTAAACACACATTTCATTACTTATCAGTTATAAGGAACATCACATCCACTATGCACTATTCCGTTGGATGTTAGAAGTGTCTTCCATTATTCATTGGTTGTAACGACTGTCGCATATGTTGTGGACTATTCCACTAGATGTTGGACAGGCCTTTCTGGTTCATGTGTGTCTCTTCATGGGTGGTACTATTACCTGTCACTTAGAGGCTCACTTTTCTCCCCCCTTTTTGCAGTAAGAGAACCTAGACGCAGTTGCATTTCACACTCACCTTGTTGTGTGAAGACACCATTGCATTAATCTTTTGTGCTAACTACTAGAGCCAAGGTAGATCTTTGATGATTTGGCAATCGAGCCTTTATACTGGTTGGGACTGCTACACCAAATGGTGTGAGGTTTAATTGGGACTTCATATCAAGGAGATCCCCTTGGTTGATGGATTTATAGCACCGTCAACACCACCATTCAGCTTGGAATACGTGTCCCATCAACCATGGTTTTATATATTTTTACATGAGTTTTTAACCAGGTTGTTACAGAACCCTCCCCCTTGGGGGAACACTATCCTCGGTTTTTAATGACCCCTATAACCAACAAGACTTCTAAAAACAAAACATACTTCCCATGGAGCCTTATAACACAACTCATTTCAATATATACAATGACCATCTGCTAAAACATGACAAACATGTAGAAATTACTACTGTAGCTCAACAAATTATGCAATATACTAAAGCAAAATACAAGATCTACTTCTACAACAAACTTTGCGGAAGCTTAATCGAATATGAGCAAGATCAAATAGAACACATATAACTGAGAATGAGAAACCAATAACACATGAACACAGAAGAATAACCTGGGGAAAGCCTCAACCTAAAACCCCAATCTCTGTATTATCATACAAGTGGAAATATGTTCAGATTACAAAAAGAATCATCTCAAAAGCTATCCTTCTCTCTCTGCAATCAAATTGCTACTCATAAACAGTGAAAGGCTTCTCACAAACCTCTCCTCTACCCTCCAAGCCTCCTATTTCCTTGCGAATTTTCTCCGAGGGTCCAATGCTGCCACCTGTGTGAATTTACCTCTCACACAACACATTAAACTCAAAAGTAACTACGCAGTCCTGAAGGAGATAATTCCTTCTACATGGATGACTTTCCTATATAGGAAAAATCCTCCAACTGATAGTACATTGTCCCTGCCTTTAATCTCAATAGGTTCTTTCTCTGAACTGACATGCATGAGTTATTTATGAGATAATATTCAGTTATCTGAAGTGCAACAATTACATGCATGCATGCATTAACTAACTGAACTCACAATTAGTTCAAAAAACTATTTGAACTAATCTAACTGGACTTAACTCAGTTAACTGAGTTAACTAATTACAACTCAAATACAACTCATACTTATCTCCTTAATTAAGGGATAACTTCCTCAATCAAAGGAGAAAATGTTGCATGTCTTCACATAGACTTCTTGTTTGATTTTCTACAACTAATTAACTCAATATGAATTAATTAATTATTTTACAAACAACTTCTAAGATCAAATTCGAATTTTACTTCTCAATTTTAGTTTAGGGACTAACTAAAATTGGAATCTATCCTAAAATACTATTTATAGAAATGCTATTTTTAGAATTCCATTTTTCATTCCTTGATGCTATATCCAACACTGGTACTTGAGATGATATTTATAGCATTTCTTGTTGCCATTTTCAGCACTCTGTTTGGTCAATTTAGTGATGTCTAAATTGCAACTTTTAAATGTCAACCCCGGGCTCGTAAGCTGATGAAGTGAGGTGTACTGTATGTACTTAGGCAACTATTTCTTAAGCTTTTGTCGTTTTTAACTTTTTAAGTTTGTTTTCAAGTATATCTCTCCTAATGTGATGTGATGGAATTTAAATAAAGTGGTGAAGTGTGTGAGATTGTGATGAGCTTTTTACAATTTTAAAGTATTCACAAGAGAGCTTGAATGAAATCAACTCTTAAAGGAAAATAAAGGCTTCACATAAAAAACTAACTTACTTGGCCAGTATCTCTTGCTGCTGAGAAAATGAAATAAATCATGCAAATAACACTAATCAATGTGAACTAAAGATCACATAAGAGAAAGGATAGTCACAAATACTTTACTTTCCTTAAACTCTTGCCTTTTAACTGAATAATCATGTGAGAGACAATTAAAAATAAGCCAAGCAATTGTGAGTTTCTTGAACAACTAAACAGCTGTGCTAGTGATATTTTGGTCTCAATAAAGATATTAATTATGAAGAAGGAACCATCAATAGATAAACAACTTGATGTCTAAAAACAGAAAGCAAATATGCAAATTGACTAAGTGATAGTAAGGAAATAAAGGCTGCAAAACAAAGAATGTCAGCAACATAGACAAGATGATCACAAGTGTCACTAGTTGTGAAAAAGAAAAGAAAGAAACTGTCCCGGGCACGCCTAAGAAACCTACATAACACACTGATCAGTCATGAAAAAGTGCAGAAATGTAAACAAGCAGAATTCGAAATGTATATACAGCTATCAAAACACAGCAATCAAAGGCATTATATACATGAAATAAGAAAATGAAATGCAGGAAATTAAAAGGTACTGTACAGGCCTTTAGTAAACAGGGGCCCTCTTGCCTACTCCAGCCGGTTCAAAGATCAATTACACATGCAAATGGAAAAACAATCTTCTCATATATTATGCATCAAAATATAAAGTACAGTGGGAGTTCAAAAGTACATAATAACAGCTAACAACTAACTTATCCAGCGTTCAAAGATGCTTTATTTATAACTGAGGAAAGCGAACTAACTTAACGAAATCTAAGCAATTCAAACCGCTGTGTAAAAACACGTAGTCTTGCTGCATCCTTGGATTTAGGCAACGGTCGTTGTGGGAATTCAATCCGCTGTTGGATTTATGTTTCCCACTATCTTCATGACTGAGGACGATGCCACCTGTTCTTCACGTGCTCTAAAACAGAACACGCAGAGCCGTGCCACCGCCAATGACCTTTGTTGACCGAAGTTGCCTCCTCGTTGACCACGGGTTTTGATGACTAGTTTGGGTGATCTGGAGGGACACACACCATGTCCTTGGTTCTACGAACTTGCCCATGTGGCTCTTCTTCCCGGAGGACACCTAGAACATACCATTTAATAAAACAGCTGCGGAATCTGAGGTTGGCTGCGGAAACCGGGATCAACTGCGGAAAACCCTGTGTGAGCTACGGAAACGCAGCACTTTGAACCAAAATTCTAAACCAAACACAGTCATTAGCATAATTAGCAAATCATGTAAAAAGTCCTAAAATACAATGATTTGAGCAATTTGATGGAGGGAATGAGTGGCAAAAGAAGAAAATGAATAGGAAAAAGAGGCTGAGAGGATGTGTAAAGAAGTGTAGGTTTGAGGCTCAACACACTCCTCAACAAGAAACGCATTCAATTCGGACTCGATCCTGAACCTTTGGAATGTTCTTCATGCAACACTTCTCCCAAGTGTTATTGCTCCAACAACTCTAGAAACAAAAAAATCTCCCAATTGACCTCCCTGTTGGGCTAGAAGCATCCTCTTATGCTAAATATTCCTCTACCGCTAACAAGTTCTCCCTCTATGACCTCTGATCTGCTACAACATTCCATGCATCTCACACCATTGCACACCTCTCTATGCCATCCTGCATTGGTGCAACACTCCTGTGCCTCTCACATTGTTGCAGTCTGCTAGCTTTGCACTGTCTTGGGATTCCTACACTGTAGCTCTCTCTACCACTCCATTCGCATCTGCATCTACCCACTCAGCTAGTCCTGCTACACCTCGTTGGGGCTCCCGTAGCAAGGTCTAATCAAAGAGGTTGGCTATCTTAATGATCCTGCCCCTATTCCAGCTTTCTTGGGACTGTCACTCCACATCGCCCCACCTCCTACCTAGAGGTATGGATGCATGTGATCCCTCTGCCCACTTGACTCAAAATTTCCCCCTACTGGAGGTCTCTGCATGAGTAGATGTCTCTACTTGATCTCCTCTCGGCTTCTCTAATTGTGGCTGCTCAACAACCTTCTAAAGCTGCTTCACCAATTCTAGCTCCTCCATAATTGTCTGAGATTTCCTCTGGCTCTGCATGTCGAGAGGTAATTTACTCTCCCTCTCAACCACCAAGTCTCCATCAGTTGCCTTGTTCCTCAAGGCTTTCCATGCATCTTGAACCTCAAAAGCATATAGGTTCTTGACTCGTGAACCAATATGCTTCACCTGTATCATGGTGATGTATCGAAGGAAAACCTTTCTCTTACTGAGGACTACATCATGGCCTTTGTCGTCCAGCATTGTGATCGACACCAAAATTTTCCTTAGTCCTAGTACATACTTGACATTAATCAAGGTAATGCGAGCTCCATGCTCCCTATAAAAAAAAATTGTGCCTACATCTGAGACACTGTGCTTTTCATCATTACCCATCGCTATGAGTATCTAGAGATATTTCTCCTCCAAGGTACTGAACAAACTCTTGTTGCCTGCCATGTGGAAAGAAGCTCCACTGTCAAGAAACCAACCACATCCCACCAATCAATGAAACCATGCATGCAAAGAGGGTGAAATCCAACTCGAACTATGAGGCCAATGCCTCACCTTCAGATCCTTCCTTGGATCCCATCTTGGATTTCTTCAGTGGACAATTTGTAGCAAAATGGCCCACCTCATCACAACGAAAGCATCGCACTTTTGATTTGTCAAACTTCTTCCCACCATAGGAAGAACTTTATTTGGGATGAGAATCCTTCTCCTTCCCTTTCTTTACCTTACTCGCTAAGGCACAATTTTCTTCATCGTCCTTGGATGAAGAACCCATCTCTGGTGCTTCTTCTTATCTCCTCCTGCATCAGATCCAACTAAAATCGTTCCCAATATGGTAGTTTTTGTCTTCCATTAACTGAGTCTTAGTAGCTATGCCAGCTCTTAGGAAGACCGAGGAGTGCAAGACTCACCATGTCATCATTGGATGTTGTGATCCCTACACTTCCAAGCTCATCCCTGTAGGTGGTGAGCTTGTTCAAATATGTAGAGATCATGTCACCCTTTTCACACTTGCTTTTTCGAAGCTTGTCTTTTAGCACCAACTTCCTATGATCGCTACTATTTTGATATAGATATTGTAGAAATTCCCATTGTAGATCAACATATTATGTAATATACTAAAGCAAAATACAAGATCTACTTCTACAACAAACTTGCGGAAGCTTAATCGATTTTGAGCAAGATAAAATAGAACACATTTAACTAAGAATGAGAAATCAATCACACATGAACACAAAATAATAACCCGGGGAAAGCCTCAACCTAAAACCCCAATCTCTATATTATCATACAAGTGGAAATATATTTAGATTACAAAATGAATCAACTCAGAAGCTATCCTACTTTCTCTGCGATCGAACTGTTGCTCATAGACAGTCAAAGGCTTCTCACAAACCTTCTCCTCTTCCCTCCAAGCCTCCTATTTCCTTGTGTAGTTTCTCCAGGGGTCCAATGCTGCCACCAGTGTGAATTTACCTCTCACACAACACATTAAATTCAAAAGTAACTGTGCATTCCTAAAGGAGATAATTCCTTCTACATGGATGAGTTTCCTATATAGAAAAAATCCTCCAACTGATAGTACATTGTCCCTTCCTCTGATCTTAACTGGGTCTCCGACTGAACTAACATGCATGAGTTATTTGTGAGAGAATATTCAATTATCTGAAGTGCAGCAGTTACATGTATGCATGCATTAACTAACTGAACTCACAACTAGTTCAACAAACTATTTGAACTAATCTAACTAGACTTAACTCAGTTAACTGAGCTAGCTAATTACAACTCAATATTACAATTCATACTTATCTCTTTAACTGAGGGATAAATTCCTCAATTAATCGGATAGCTGTTGCATGTCCCCACATAGACTTCATGTTTGATTTTCTACAACTAATTAACTCAAGATGAATTAATTAATTACTTTACAAACAACTGCTAAGATCAAATTCGAATTTGCTTCTCAATTTTAGTTCAGAGACTCACTAAAATTGGAATCTATGCCAAAATGCTATTTATAGTAATGTTATTTTTAGCACTTCCATTTTTCATTCCTTGTTTCTATGTCCAACACTGGTAACCAAACTATTATTTATAGCAATGCTATTTATAACATTTATTGTTGCCATTTTCAACACTCCCTCTCAACAAGAAAGGCATTCAACTCGAACCTGATCCTAAACCTTTGGAATGTTTTGCATGCAACACTTCTCCCAAGTGTCATCGCTCTATCAACTCTAGAAACAAAAAAAATCTCCTAACTAACCTCCTTGTTGAGCTAGAAACATCCTCTGATGTTGAAGCTTCCTCTGCCGCTAACAAGTGCTCCCTCTGTGACCTCTGAGTTGCTGCAACTCTCCATGCATCTCGCACTGTTGCACACCTCTTTGTGCCAACCTGCACTAGTGCAACACTCATGTGCCTCTCACATTGTTGCAGCCTACTCGCTCTCCACTGTCTTGGGATTCCTACACTATAGCTCTCTCTACCGCTCCATCCGCATCTGCCTCTACCCACTCAGCCAGTCCTGCTACTCCTCGTCGAGGCTCCCATAGCAAAGTATAATAAAAAAGGTTAGGTACCTCAATGATCCTGCCCCTATTCCATCCTTCTTGGGACTTTCAGTCCACATCGCCCCACCTCCAACCTAGAGGTATGGATGCATGTGATCCCTCTATCCACTTGGCTCGAAATTTTCCCCTACTCGAGGTCTTTACATGAGTGGATGCCTCCACTTGATCTCCTCTCGGATTCTCTAGTTGTGGCTGCTCCATAATCTCCTGAAGTTGCATCACCAATTGTGGCTCCTCCACAATTGTCTGAAGCTTCAACTAGCACGACATGTTGAAAGGTAATGTACTCTCCCTCTCAATCTTGACCTTAAGAGCATATAGGTTCCTCACTCGTGAACTGATCTGCTTCACCTATCTCGTGGTGATGTGTTGAAGGAAAACCTTTCCCTTACTGAAAACTACATCACAGCGTTTGTGTTCCATCATTGCGATTGATGCCAAATTTTTCTTCAATCCTAGTACATACTTGACATCGGTTAAGGTAATGTGAGCTCCATGCTCCCTCTAAAAAACAACCGTGCCTACACCTAAGACATTATAATTTTCATCATTATCCATCGCTATGAGTATCTAGAGATCTTTCTCCTCCAAGGTATTGAAAAAACTCTTGTTGCTGGTCATGTGGAAAGAAGCTTCACTGTCAAGAAACCAACCACATCCCACCATGGATGAAACCATGCATGCAAAAGGGGTGAAATCCAACTCAAACTGTGAGGAAAATGCCTCACCTTCAGATCCTTCCTTGGATCCCATCTTGGATTTCTTCAGTGGACAATTTGTAGAAAAATGGCCCACCTCATGACAATGAAATCATCGCACTTTTGATTTGTCAAACTTCGTCCCACCATGGGAAGAACTCGATTTGGGATGAGAATCCTTCTCCTTCCGTTTCTTTTCCTTACTCACTAAGGCATGGTTTTCTTCATCCTCCTTGGATGAAGAACCTGTTGTAGCATTTTTTGATTTTGATAAGGTAGAATAAAATAGTCAAAAAATAAAAAATATTTTGAAAAAATTTTAAGTTAGGATATGGCTATAACAATATTAAAAAGAAAAATGCTTTTGAAAATATCTCGATGATGATGTCCATATCAAAGAAAATGTTAGGTTAGATGCCCTAAAAAAATCAAAGAAAAAAGAAAATTTTAGGTTAGAAAGAAAAGAAAACAAATAAACTCTGAAAATGAGCAAGTCTAAATGCCACTACTTTTTTTATGCAAAATAATGGTTGTGTGCAGCTTCTCATAAATGCCACAACCCACAACAGTCAAATAGTTTAGTCTTGACTGCTTCATGCTTTAAATTTTATGTTATAGTTAGAGAATAAAGATCTGGCCACACTGTTTAATCTTGGCAGATCAGTAATTAGGTAGAGAATAATAAGGTGCTCATTAGTTTAATCTGAGCCCTTGGATGTTATAAGGTTAGAATTAGATAGTTTGCTTTGTAAAAAAAAAAAGGAAAAGGAAAGGGTTTTCTAGCTTCAATGCACCCATTAGGTGAAGAAAAAATGATAGGATAAGCAAAGGGTAAGTAGAAGAAAGGTTGTAGAATTTTGATGATTGATTGGAAAAAATGTACATTTATCTTGTTTTACCATATGTTTCTATGTCCATGAGGAAATTACATAAAGAAAATGAAGGTCTACAAGATCAATTAATTAACTTCCCTCATCCTCATTCATTCCTATACCTACTAATTTCCCCTTCCCACCTTCGTACAGTTCATATTCATTCATTTTCCATAAAAAAAACCACTTTTCCTAAGGTTAAAATCCTTTTTGCCTAGGAAAAGTGAAAACCCCACGCTAAATTCCCTTTTACCCAAAAAAACCCATAAAAAGATGTTTTAGCCTAAGTATTGATGAATATATAAAAAGAAAATAACCCATGAAAAAGCTTTATACTTAGTGTATTTCCCCTCTCCGCTCATATTTCATATTAACGTTAACTTAACGTATCAAACCCCTAAAAGTTCCTTTTTCTCGTATATTATTAACTCCTTTATTAAATAACTCGAAACCATTAGTTTTATTATAAAAGCTATGTATTTAATAAAACATTGCATTGGCGAATCGCAAGCCTTTCAACATGAATGCACCCTCTGCCATTGTAATATGTGATGCACGAAAGACCCGGACCCAATGCAAATATATATCATAATTTATTTCCATTTTGCATCTGCTTCTATCGCAAGTCCCGGTTAAAGCATTACCCTCTGCCATTGCAATCTCCGATTGCGATGGGAACTCGGACTTGATGCAATATTATTCATGTTTTATTTTCGACATCGCGTCCGACCCCTATCACATTCCTTTATGATGGGCCTTCCTTCACTAAACCCCGATTGCGATATGTGATGAACCCATACCCGATATCATTATCCATCTGAATTCATATTATTTCAAGTATACCATAATGTGTTTTGCACAGAATTTCTTTGTTAAAAGGTTTTTATGATTTAAATGAAGAAATAGCCTAAACCTCCATTTAACTACTAATCTCAATTTTAACCCATAATAAATCCATTGACGCCATAATGAATCGTTGGGACCATCTGCGCTGCTCTTTTGCTCCACCACCATCCGATCATGTCCATTCAAATCCAATGACCCTCAGTGATTTTGAGTTGGCTCTCTGTCCGAGCCTTACTAGCCCGAAAAGCAGTATTCCATTGACCTCCCCTTTCTACATGTCAGGCTCAAATTATTTCGGGTGACCCCTCCCAAAACCGCTCACGCCTCATAAGTGGTGTGATGAAAACCAAAACCACCTCCCGCATAATGACAAAACGACCACTATTCACTTAGCACCGTATTTCAAAAAGTAAATTGTTTTTATGTTTAAACGAAAAAATCACCATTTTCCTTTGTTTCGTCTATTTTCATAGTAAACCCTCAATAAGCCTCTGCGACCAATAAAACCATTGTTTTACCTTTCAATATGCTCTAGACTCCTTACAATATCCTTTCGAGCTTAATAAAGCCATTGATGTCCTCCTCTATCACCTATGTTTTTTTAACAATTTCTGAGTTTTGTAGGTAAAAGCTTCTGTTCCAGGCTTACAAAGAAAAATCCTGCATACAGTTTAAAGACAAATATGAAGATCTTACTGTTGAAAAACATAGTAAAAACTTGAAATGCACAACAAAGGTAAAAAGGAACACAGTAAAGGTTATTCAGCAGGGTCAAAGGATATTCACAGAGTTTAAAGAGTATCAGATGAAAGATCAAATGAAAGAATTAACCAGCATAAAGGATACAAACAATCAAGCAGCTTAAAGGGGCAAAATATCAAACAACAAAGCCAACACAACCTGAATAAAAGGGATAGCAAGAAACAGTTCAATAACTGCCCTTATCTTCTTGCATGAAGATATTTCCTTTCCTAAAATAAATCTTAATCAGTTTTAGGATATTTTCTTAGTTTCATTATTGTATAAATAACTCTCTTCTCGAGTTGTTAACGGTTTGAAGTTCAAGATTCATTGTTCATTGCTTGTTAAGTTGTGTCTGTTCATTCTACTTTGAACCTCATTGCACCTTTGAAGGAAGCTTTTGTAGACACTTGATGTACTCAGTCTTAATGGAACCTTAATACAAAGCAGAGGATTCTGAATTTCATTTTACACATTTTTTGTTATCCTATAAGTTTTTCCAGTTATCAATCATTATGTTTTTCTCCATATTCTTATGACTTATAGAGATATCTAGGTAGGAATAATTGTGTCTCAATTTATTCCTATAAGCTCCCGAAGTGATCATCTATTAAGAGAATGGATTAATGAACTGTCTGTTTAGCTAATCCCCTCTAATCAATAAATCATCAACATCTTTTGTAAGCTTAAGTATATTGCCTTGAATCTTTGGAACATAGTTTAGAAGTTTTTCATACTTATGACTGTTTTGTTTTACAGTCTGGAAACTGTGATAATCATATTATTGTCTGTCTTCTTTTCACGACTATTGATCTATATCACTGTGTAAAGTTTTATAGCAACCCCTTGCTGAGATATTAATATTATCCAAAGGATTAAGTATTTCAATTCTACATCTGGTTTCATTCATTGGTCTTCCAAAATTAAAACCAAAAACCCCAAAAAAATTATTTTAGATGCTCTGGCATTGGTAGCTAACCTACTACTATCTCAGAGGTACAACATCAGGCTGGCGCCATTGCCAGGGATTCGAATTTCTTTTAAGTTTCCCTTAGGACAACGATATTCATTCATTCTTTTCCTTTAAGGTGATTAAAGGTTTAGAAAGGCTAAAATCATTCACCTAGGTGACTCCACACTCCCAAGCTGACACCTTTTAAACATACTAGATCTCGTTCAAACGATAACATAGTTAGTCCTCTGTCAAATCCTGAAAGGCTTCTGAGAAAAGCCAGTTCTAAAAGGGGACACCAACCATCTTCTTCTTCCTATTCAGTTCTACAGTCTGAAGAATTAGAATCATTTGACCCTTATAATAATATTCCATCTGATTCTGATTACTCCCATTTATCACCTAGGGTTGCTGAACTTCTAGATAAAGGAGTTGATTTTATGTCAGCCTACCTTATTCATTCATTAGAATCTCATCCAATACCCACATTACCACTAGGATCACCTAAAACTGAATCTGATTTGGGTGTTAATCTCTAGAATATAAACCCACAGATTTCATATCCCCTAGCATCTATCATTTTCCTTCCATTTTTGACCGACCCGAAGCTTATTCTTCTGAACAACCTGAGGAGGCCTTCTCTATATATTCTAATCCTCTCTTTGAAACAAAATAAGCTATTCGTTTACAGGTCCCAAAGTTAGTTCTTAAGACTCCTTTGAAGTCTTTAAGGAGATCTCTTCCTTCACCTCCAACTAGTTCATCAACCTCTGAATCACCATCTTCTTCCTCTACTTCTTCTTCATCCTCTACATCCACAAAAACACCTCATACTCCACCTGGAAAACCTTATATACCTCAAGCACCTCATACACCCCCTGCTGTCATGGCTTTCCGACCTATTGTACAGGCTAGATATGCTGCCTTAGTCTTACCTAATAACCTTGATGCATTCCCAGTTGGATACTTAAAACACCTTCCCAAGTACGATGGAGAAACTGGTCCCTCAGCTGAAGACCATCTTCAAACTTTCCTAGACTTTGTAGACAACATGAATATCGAACTAGAAATTTTTTATATGAGATTGTTTGTACAATAACTTGAAGGAAATGTGAGGATTTAGTTTAGGTAGTTACCAGCAGCTTCCATTATTAAATTGGGAAGAGCTTACAACCATATTTAAAAATTAAGGGGGTGTGAAAAAGGATCCTCTTTACTTCCTCACAGAATTTGAAGAGCTTAAAAGGAACTTCGGTGAACCAGTATCAAATTTTATCAAAAGATTTAATAAACTCTATCACAAAATGCCTGTTGATTGTAAGCCCCCTATAGCAGTAGCTAAGTCTAGATTTTCTAAAGCTTTTGATGATGACTTCTTTTTTATGCTATGAGAGAGAACTTCAAGAAGTCTTGAAGATATGCAAACAAACACTATAGATGTAGAAGCAAATATGGCAGCCTCAACTTCTTTAAAACTTAAGGAAGAAAAGGCCCAAAGAAAACTCAAATCTGTTCAAGAAGCCTCTAGTTACTCTAAGAATAAATCAAAAGATTCAAAAATAGATGAAATAACATCTCTTCTTAGAAACCTATCAAATAGGATTTCAAATAATGAGACCCAACCTAGGACAATACAACAAACAGTTACTAGACCTCAAAACCAAAATCAAGGTCAGTGTAAAAGAAATCCACCACTACAAATTCTTCAGAGACTTAGCAATGATCAACAGGTTCCTACTCTTCTATTGATATATGATCAACAACCTAATGATAATACTATGATAATTACTAAAGATATTAATAGTATGAATTCTTCTTCCAATCAAACAACCATCATTCCTCTCTCACAACAAAATCAAGTTCAAGAAGATCAGGAAGCTTCACAAGTCTCTAAATATCATGCTTTCTCTGAATTTTTAATCGCAGAGTTAAACAAGAGGTATGATCTTAGGCCTAGGCCTAGTCCTGCGAGACCACCAAAGGAAACTCCAGTAATTGAACCATGTACCAAAACTGCTGAAGCTCAAACAACTCTTATTCAACCCTTAGATCAGTCAATTGATACTACCCAAACCATTAAAAACATTTTGACTACATTTAATGTTGAAAGAATTAGAGAGGGTTAAGATCCCAATTCCATTGTCAGAACTTTCTAAAAACCCTAGTTACAAAAGCCAAGTCACAAAATGAATATAAAATACCTCAGTTGATGCTGAAGGTGATGTCATAAGCCTGCAACATGAAAAACCAACAATAGTTTTTGGCCCTAGTTCAGACATGATAGATGAGATAGTGCCTCCTTTCTATGTAACTCTTAAAACAAATGATTCCATGTTGTGAAATTATATGCTTGATTCAAGAGCATCACATAACCTTATGCCAAAACCTATCATGGACCATTTGAAACTCGACATAACTAAATCCTACGATGACCTGTACACCTTTGATTCTAAAAGGGTGCCCTGTTTGGGATTGATCAAGGATCAAGTGGTCACCCTTACCCAAATTCCAGTGAAAAGTGTAGTACTTGATATTGTTGTCACAGATATCTCTCCCAAGTTTGGAATGCTTCTTTCTAGGTCTTGGTGTGCAAAATTAGGGAGAACTCTACAAATGGATATGTCATATGCTACTATTCCTGTTTATGGAGGAGAGCAATTAAGATTATATAGAGAGGTAAGATTTGTACATACTATTTGTAAGACTGACCAACCAAGGAACCATCCAATTTATGTAATAGATCAAGACTTTCGTTGTTTTCAACTCACTTCAAACCAACATAAAACTCAAGTCAAATTGAAGAGGTAGTTCAAAGTCCTGAATCAAATCAAACTAATATTTGGAAATTGTTCTTTGATGGCTCTTGCACAGAATATGGGGCAGGAGTTGGAGTAGTTTTAATTTCACCTAAAAAGAAAATATAACCCAATCATGTAAATTAGACTTCAAAGTAACAAATAATGTGGTTGAATATGAAGCTTTCGTTTTAGGATTGTAGTTAGCCAAAAGCTTAAAAGTTCAAAACTTAAGTGTTTTTACTGATTCAGAACTCATTGTTATGAAAGTAAGAAATGTTTGCCAGACCAAGCACCCTAGACTTAGGTCCTACCAAAAAGAAGTATGGGATTCAGATGAAAATTTCTTTGATTCTTTTAATTTAACTCATATTCCCAGAGATCAAAATATTCATGTAGATGCCTTAGCTGTCTCTGCTAGTTCTTTTAAAATTCTTGATCATACTGATGTACTCTATCAGATACAAGTCAAATATAGGCCATCTATCCTGGATAATCTAAAACATTGGCAAATATTCGAAGATGATGAACATTTGAAATCAATTTTGTAGGTAATAGATGATTTTTCATTTCTACGAATTGATGAAGATAGAACTGAAATAAATGAAAATGCAGATGGAAATGATACTTCAGATTTTAAAACCCAAATTGCTAATCATTACATTATTCAATTATCCAATAATTTTATTCCAAAAGGACTCATTCCTTTAGAAAAATTGTTTGATCAAAATGATGTCCTCCGAAACCCTCAGTCCATTTCTTTAGAAGATGACTTAGAAGAGATTAACATTGGAACTGAAGAAGATATCGAAAACATCAAAATATGTGCATCTCTAGACCTTGAGATCAAAGCTCAATATCTAAGTTACTGCAAAATTATAAGGATGTTTTTGCTTGGACTTATGCTGATCTAAAGACCTATGATACTTCATTAATACAACATAAGATTCCTTTGAAGATAGAAGCAAAACCTTATCAACAGAAACTTAGAAGGATAAATCCAACCCTTCTACCACCTATAGAAAGGGAGATTAAGAAAATGCTAGATGCTCATATCATTCTCCCTCTTAGATATTCTAATTGGGTTGCAAATCTAGTTCCTATTAGAAAGAAAAATGGAGAAATAAGACTTTGTGTGGATTTTAGAAATTTGAACAGGGCATCATTAAAAGATAATTATCCTTTACCCAAAATGGATCAGTTACTTCAAATGGTTTCAAGAGCACAAAGACTTTCTATGCTTGATGGTTTCTCAGGTTACAATTAGGTGAATGTTGATACAACAGATAGAGAGAAGACAACTTTTATTACACCTTGGGGTACATTCATGTATGCTAGGATGCCATTTGGCTTAACCAATGCCGAAGAAACATTTCAGAGAACTGTGGACATAGCCTTTATGGGTCAAGTAAACAAATATGTGGTTATTTATCTTGATGAGATAACTGTTTTTTCTAAATCTTATCAGAAACATCTAAAGTACTTGATGAAGGTTTTTGACAGGTGTAGAAAATTTGGAATATCATTGAACCCTAAGAAGTCCTTGTTTGCTGTCAAAAAAGGAAAACTGTTGGGTCATATAATTTCAAAGGAGGGAGTAGTAATTGACCCCAAATGAGTATCTGCCATTGAAACATTGACCTTACCTAGAAACAATAAGGATATTCAAGCTTTTCTAAGCAAGATTAATTTTCAAAGGAGGTTTATTCCAAACTATGCAGAGATTGTAAAAGATATAGCTGACATGCTCCAAAAGGACTATGAAGTCAAATGGACTGCCTCTTCTAGGCATGCATTTGAACAAATAAAAAGGGTTATCTATGAAGCTCCCACCGTATCCAGCCCTAATTATACTAAGCCATTTAGTATTTTCTCTTTTTCCTCTGAAACAACCCTTGCTGCTGTTGTATTACAGAAAAATGAAGATTCCCATAACCAACCCAAAGCCTTTTTCAGCAAGGTTATAAGAGATTTTGAGCTTAAGTATGACATCATTGAGAAGTAAGCCTATGCCCTCATTCAAGCCCTGAAATAATTCAGAATGTATGTCTTACATTCACCTATTACTGCTTATGTCCCTAATAGTGTTGTGAAATTTTTCCTAACCCAACCAGACATCGATGGGAAAAGAGGTAGACGGATCGCTCAAATTCTAGAGTTTGATCTAACTATCAAGACTACCAAGCTAGTAAAAGGTCAAGGATTAGCCAAGCTTCTAGCTGAATCCAACTGCAAAGTACTTGGAATCAATTCTGTTTTAGAAATACAATGGAAGAATACACAAGAAACTTCTATCCTTGCAGAAGTGGAGAATCCAAAAGAACCTTCCCTTCATCCTAAAGGGGAGAATCCACAAGAACCTCTACCTTTAGAGCAGATCAGTCCTACACACATTGATTAAAAATTCTTGTTGTCAAACTGGTATCAAGATATTGTATATTTCTTGATCCATTTTGAGTGTCCAACATCATTCTCCAAAACCCAATGTAAAACCCTTAAGTTAAAATCAATCAAGTACTACATTATAAATGCAAATTTGTACTAGAAAGGTCCACTGAATATTTTGTTATTATGTTTAACAGAATCAGAAACTGAAGGAATCATTGATTAGTTTCATACAAAATTTTGTGGGGGGCATTATGCTTGGAGAGAAACAACATACAAGATTCTGAGGGGAGGATTTTATTGCCCCACATTGTTCTTACAAGTAGGGGCAAAGGTAAGAGGTTGTGTTCCTTGTCAAATGTTTGTTGGTAAACAAAAAATAGTAGCTATTCCACTTGTTCCATCAATAGTTTCAACACCTTTTTCTCAATGGGGATTAGATTTTGTTGGAGAGATTCACCCCACTTCAAGTAATCAGCATAGATGGATCTTCACTGCAATAGAATACTTTACTGAATGGGTGGAAGCAATTCTAGTCAGGAATCCTACTGATTCATTAGTAATTAAATTTATTGAGGAGAATATCTCATCTAGATTTGGTTGCCCAACTCAAATTGTCACTGATAATGCAACAATTTTTTCTAGTGTTAAAATGATTGACTTTTGCCAGAAATATCAGATTCTGTTACATCATTCAACTCCATACTACCCTCAAGGTACTGGCCTTGCAAAGTCATCTAACAAAAGTGTGGTAAAGGTAATAAAAAAGACTCTAGTTGATCATAAGAAGAGCTAGGATTCACATTTGATTTATGCAGTATGGGGAAATAGAATTACTCCAAAGAGATCAACTAGAAAATATCCATTTCAATTAGTCTATGGGAAAGATGCAATCTTCCATACCAATTTGGCCTTTCCTGTTTTAAAATTCCTGCAGGATTCAATAGATGAATCTAATGATTTTTCAAGAAGAATAAATGAGATTATTGAGCTTAATGAAAATAGAGATGAAGTTCAACACAAATTGAATAAATATCAGAATAAGATGAAGGCCCTGTTTCATAGAAGAGCCAGGGAGAGGGACTTTAAGGAAGGTGATCTAGTTCTAAGATGGGATGCCATGAGAGAAGAGAAAGGAAAGCATGGAAAATTTGACAATCTATGGTTTGGACCTTTAGCAATTGTTGAAGTTAAGGGTAACAACACTTTTGTGCTATAGAATCTTGAGGGGCTATATTCCAATTATCCTGTAAATGGAAGGTTTATCAAACATTACATTCAGTACTAAGAAGTTGAAATAGTTTTCATCATAAATATTCTGGTTTTCTTTTACCTTTCAAGATGTTAGTGTGATTTTCTTTATAGCAAGGACTCCATAGCCTGAGGAGAAGGAACATGGATCTACAAGTTCTCTGCATTCTACAGGAGAAAGCAGTCCCCAGATGGAGCCAATGTTGTAGCATTTTTTGGTTTTGATAAGGTAGAATAAAATAGTCAAAAAATAAACAATATTTTGAAAAAATGTTAAGTTAGGATATGGACATAACAATATTAAAAAAAATATATATATGAAAATATCTTGATGATGATGTCCATATCAAAGAAATTTTAGGTTAGATGCCCTAAAAAAATCAAGGCAAAAAGAAAATGTTAGGTTAGAAAGAAAAGAAAACAAATAAACTCTAAAAGTGAGCAAGTCTAAATGCCACTACTATTTTTCTGCAAAATACTGGTTGTGTGCAGCATGTCATAAATGACACAACCCATGACAGTCAAGTAGTTTAATCTTGACTACATCATGCTTTAAATTTGATGTTATAGTTAGAGAATAAACATCTGGCCAAACTGTTTAATCTTGGAAGATCAATAGTTAGGTAAAGAATGATAAGGTGCTCATTAGTTTAATCTGAGCCCTTGGATGTTATAAGGTTATAATTAGATAGTTTTCTTTGTAAAAAAGAAAGAAAAGGAAAATGGTTTGCTAGCTTAAATGCATCCATTAAGTGAAGAAAAAATGATAGGATAAGCAAAGGGTAAGTAGAAGAAAGGTTGCAAAAGTTTGATGATTGATTGGACAAAATGTACATTTATCATGTTTTACCATATGTTTCTATGTCCATGGGGAAATTACACAAAGCAAATGAAGGTCTACAAGATCAATTAATTAACTTACCTCATGCTCATTCATTCCTATACTTACTAATTTCCCCTTCCCACCTTCATACAGTTCATATTCATTCATTTTCCATTAAAAAACCCCTTTTCCTAAGGTTAAATCCTTTTTGCCTAGGAAAAGTGAAAACCCCACGCTAAATTCCCTTTTACCCAAAAAAACCCACAAAAATATGTTTTAGCCTAAGTACTGATGACTATATAAAAATAAAATATTCCATGAAAAAGATTTATATTTAGTATATTTCCCCTTTCCACTCATATTTCATATAATGTTAACTTAACTTATTAAACCCCTAAAAGTTCCATTTTCCCGTATATTATTAACTCCTTTATTAAATAGCCCGAAACCATTAGTTTTATTATAAAAACTATGTATTTAATAAAACATCGCATCGTAGGATCACAAGCCTTTCAGCATGAATGCACCCTTCGCCATTGCGATATGCAATGCACGATAGACCCGGACCCGATGCAAATATATATAATAATTTATTTCCATTTCACATCCTCTTCCATCGAAAGTCTTGGTTAAATTATTACCCTCTTCCATTGTGATCTTCGATTACAATGGGAACCCGAATCTGACACAATATTATTCATGTTTTATTTTACACATCACGTCCAGCCCCTATCGCATTCCTTTGTGATAGGCCTTCCTTTGCTAAACCCCGATTACGATATGCGATGAACCTAGACTCGATATCATTATCCACCTAAATTCATATTATTTCAAGTCCACCATACCGTGTTTTGCGAAGAATTTCTTTGTTAAAAGGTTTTTATGATTTAAACAAAGAAATAGCCTAAACCTCCATTTAACCACTAATCTCAGTTTTAACCCATAATAAAGCCATTGCTGCCATAATTAATCGTTGGGACCATCCGTGTTGTTTTTTTGCTCCACCATTTTCCGATCACGCCCATTCAAATCCAATGACCCTCAGTGATATTTTGTTGGCTCTATGTTCGAGCATTACCCGCCTGAAAAGTAGTATTCCACTGACCTCCCCTTGCTATGTGTCAGGCTCAGATTATTTCGGGTGACCCCTCCCAAAACTGCTCACGCCTTATAAGTGGTGCATTGAAAACCAAAACCACCTCCCGCATAACGACAAAATAGCCACTGTTCACTTAGTGCCATATTTCAAAAAGTAAACTGTTTTTCCGTTTAAACAAAAAAATCACCATTTTCCTTTGTTTTGCCTATTTTCACAGTAAACACTCCATAAGCCTTTGCGACCAATAAAAACATTGTTTTACCTTCTGATACAATATGGACTCATTCCAATATCCTTTCGAGCTCAATAAAGCCATTTATGTCCTCCTCTTTCACCTATGTTTTTTAACAATTTCCGTGTTTTGCAGGTAAAAGCTTCTGTTCCAGGCTTACAAAGAAAAAGCCTGCATTCAGTTTGAAGACAAATATGAAGATCTTACTATTGAAAAACATAGTAAAAGCCTGAAATGCACAATAAAGGTAAAAAGGAACACATTAAAGGTTATTCAGCAGGGTCAAAGGATATTCACAGAGTTTAAAGAGTATCAGATGAAAGATCAAATGAAGGAATTAACCAGCATAGAAGATAAAAACAATCAAGCAGCTAAAGGGGGAAAAATATCAAATCAGCACAACCTGAATAAAAGGGGTAGCAAGAAGCAGTTCAATAGCTGCCCCTATCTTCTTGCATGAAGATCTTTCCTTTTCTAAAATAAATCTTAATCAATTTTAGGATATTTTCTTAGTTTCATTATTGTATAAATAACTCTCTTCTCGAGTTGTTAAGGGTTCAAAGTTCAAGATTCATTGTTCATTGCTTGTTAAGTTGTGACTGTTCATTCTACTTTGAACCTAGTTGCACCTTTGAAGGAAGATTTTGTAGACACTTGATGTACTCAGTCTTTCTGGAACCTAAATACAAAGCAAAGGATTCTGAATTTGGTTTTACACAGTTTGTGTTATCTTGTAAGTTTTTCCAGTTATCAATCATTATGCTTTTCTTCATATGCTTATGAATTATAGAGATATCTAGGTAGGAATAATTGTGTCTCAATTTATTCCTATAAGCTCCTGAAGTGATCATCTATTAAGAGAATGGATTAATGAACTGTTTGTTTAGCTAATCCCCTCTAATTAATCAATCATCAACATCTTTTGTAAGCTTAAGTATATTGCCTTGAATCTTTGGAACATAGTTTAGAAGGTTTTCATACTTACGATTGTTATATTTTACAGTTTGGAAACTGTGATAATCATATTATTTTCTATCTTCTTCTCACCAATATTTGATCTATATCACTGTGTAAAGTTTTAAAGCAGCCCCTTGTTGAGATATTAATAATATCCAAAGGATTAAGTATTTCAATTCTACATTTGTTTTCAATCATTGGTCTTCCAAAATTAAAATCAAAAACCCCAAAACAATTATTTTATATGCTCTGGCATTGGTAGCTGACCTACTACTATCTTAGAGGTACAACAAAACCATCTCTGGTGCTTCTTCTTATCGCCTCCTCCATTAGATCTGACCAAAGTCGTTCCCAATATGGCAGTTTCTCTCTTCCATTAACCAAGTCTTGGTAGCTATGCCATCTCTTAGGAAGACCAAGGAGTGCAAGACTCACCATGTCATCATCGGCTATCATGATCCCTACACTTACAAGCTCATCCTTGCAGGTGGTGATCTTGTTCAGATATGTAGAGATTGTGTTGCCCTTTTTACACTTGACTTTTTGAAGCTTGTCTTTTAGTGCCAGCTTCCTCTAATCGCTGCTATTCTGATATAGATCTTTCAATGTTTTCCACATTGAAAATGGTGTCTTCTTCCCATGGAGGCTCAAGACAATGTGGTCTCGAACTCCCTCCAAGAGGATTCTCCTTGCTCTAGCCACACATTTCTTCCATACCACCAATTATATAGCATCAAATGTTGCAGGCTTGGGGACTTCTTGATCAATGAAGTCCTTTAGACTGTTACCCTCTAATACTGCTTCCATGCGATCCTTCTAGGCTATATAATTTGAGCTACCATCAAGGGCATACTCTAGTCTTAAACCGTTGAACGTCGTTGGTGAAATTGAGATGTGATAAGAACTCGATTTCTATATTCAGGAACCTCAAACTTTGAACTTCTCCCTTCTTGTATATTGTTCTTTTCTTTTATCACCTTTGCTCTAATACCATGTAGAAATTCCCATTGTAGATCAACATATTATGCAATATACTAAAGAAAAATCAAGATCTACTTCTACAACAAACTTGCGGAAGCTTAATCGATTTTGAATAAGATCAAATAGAACACATATAACTGAGAAGAAGAAATCATACACATGAACACAGAAGAATAACCTGGGGAAAGCCTCAGCCTAAAACCCCAATCTCTATATTTTCATACAAGTGGAAATATGTTCAGATTACAAAAAGAATCAACTCACAAGCTATCCTGCTCTCTCTGCAATCCAACTTTTGCTCATAGATAGTCAAAGGCTTCTCATAAACCTTTTCCTCTGCCCTCCAAGCCTCCTATTTCCTTGCACAGTTTCTCCTGGGGTCCAATGCTGCCACTAGTGTGAATTTGCCTCTCACACAACAGATTAAACTCAAAAGTAACTGTGCATTCCTGAAGGAGATAATTCCTTCTGCATGGATGAGTTTCCTATATAGGAAAAATTCTCCAACTGATAGTACATTGTCCCTTCCTCTGATCTCAACTGGGTCTCTGACTGAACTGACATGCATGATTTATTTATGAGAGAATATTCAGTTATCTGAAGTGTAAAAGTTACATGCATGCATGCATTAACTAACTAAATTCACAATTAGTTCAACAAACTATTTGAACCAATCTAACTGGACTTAACTCAGTTATATGAGCTAACTAATTACAACTCAATATTACAACTCATCCTTATCTCTTTAACTGAGGGATAAATTCCTCAATTAATGGGATAAATGTTGCATGTCCCCACAAAGACTTCATGTTTGATTTTCTATAACTAATTAACTCAAGATGAATTAACTAATTATTTTACAAACAACTGCTAAGATCAAATTCAAATTTTACTTCTCAATTTTAGTTTAGGGACTAACTAAAATTGGAATCTATCCCGAAATGCTATTTATAGCAATGTTATTTTTAGAACTTCCATTTTTTATTCCTTGTTGCTATGTCCAACACTGGTACTCGAACTGTTATTTATAGCAATGCTATTTATAGAATTTCTATTTTTAGCATTTCTTGTTGAAATTTTCAACTGATATTTTAATGTTTTCCACATCGAAAATGGTGTCTCCTTCCCATGGAGGCTTGAGACAATGTGGTCTCGAACTCCCTCCAGGAGGATTCTCCTTGCTCTAGCCACACATTTCTTCTATTCTGCCAATTTTGTAGCATCAGCTACTGCTGGCTTGGGGACGTCTTGTTCAATGAAGTCCTTTAGATCGTTATCCTCTAATACTGCTTCCATGTGATCCTTCCAGGCTATATAATTGAAGGGCATACTCGAGTCTTAAACCGTTGAACGCCATTAGTGAAATTAAGATGTGATAAGAACTCAATTTCTATATTCAGGAACCTCAAACTTTTAACTTCTCCCTTCTTGTATATTTTTCTTCGCTTTGATCACCTTTGTGCTAATACCATGTAGAAATTCCTACTGTAGATCAACAAATTATGCAATATACTAAAGCAAAATACAAGATATACTTCTACAACAAACTTTGTGGAAGCTTAATCGAATATGAGCAAGATCAAATAGAACACATATAACTGAGAATGAGAAATCAATCACACATGAACATAAAAGAATAACCAAGGGAATTCCTCAGCCTAAAACCCCAATCTCTGTATTATCAGACAAGTGAAAATATGTTCAGATTACAAAAAGAATTAGCTCACAATATATCATGCTCTCTCTGCAATCAAACTGCTACTCATAGACAGTCAAAGGCTTCTTACAAACCTTCTCCTCTGCCCTCCATGCCTCCTATTTCCTTGCGCAGTTTCTCCTGGGGTCCAATGCTGCCACCTGTGTGAATTTACCTCTCACACAACACATTAAACTCAAAAGTAATTGCGCAGTCCTGAAGGAGATAATTCCTTCCGCATGGATGAGTTTTCTATATAGGAAAAATCCTCCAACTGATAGTCCATTGTCCCTACCTTTAATCTCAACTAGGTCTTTCTCTGAACTGACATGCATGAGTTATTTATGAGAGAATATTCAGTTATTTGAAGTGCAGCAGTTACATGCATGCATACATTAACTAACTGAACTCACAATTAGTTCAACAAACTATTGAACTAATCTAACTAGACTTAACTCAGTTAACTAAGCTAACTAATTACAACTCAAATACAACTCATCCTTATCTCCTTAATTAAGGGATAACTTCCTCAATCAAAGGAGAGACTGTTGCATGTTTTCACATAGAATTCATGTTTGATTTTCTACAACTAATTAAATCAAGATTAATTAATTAATTATTTTACAAACAACTGCTAAGCTCAAATTCAAATTTTACTTCTCAATTTTAATTCAAGGACTAACTAAAATTGGAATCTATCCCGAAATACTATTTATAGCAATGTTATTTTTAGCATTTCCATTTTTCATCCCTTGTTTCTATATCCAACACTGGTACCTGAGATGCTATTTATAGCATTTCTATTTTTAGAATTTCTTGTTTCCATTTTCAACATAGATCATTACGGTATTTACAATAATAACCACATATACATAATTACACACTTGCTTCACCCAACAAATAATCATACTCTCTATGGAGCTTTATAAATCTAGCTCAATACAATATTTACAATAATACACACATATACACATATGCACATTTTCTCAACCAAAAAATACAAGGATACGATGCTTGCATCCACAATAAGGGAATCCCGAGATTCACACCTCCACCCTCAAAGTAATACTAGGATTCACCTCCCTCCCAAGAAGTCCATAATCCACGATGAAGTCAAATCTACATCCAATGTCTAGAGCTATAGTCCTACACCACTTGTTCTTTTAGTGAATAGTCACCGACTCATTCTTCCGGGGTGAACTCCTAATGTGCATTTGATTCCACCTAGCAATGCTAATGATCAAAACAAAATATATCCTCGACCTTCACTTCTCTTCAACACAATCCCTCTGGCAATCTAGTGACTTGCTTCCGTGCAGTCACACACCTTACAAGTTCCATTGCCACCCCCATCTCAGGTAGTCCATCTCTTGGAAAGTCTTCTTCACATTGGAAGATACAAAAACCAACACATATACCTACCTCAAACCACCATACCAGTCATAACATGCTCATGGAAATCAATGGACATTATTAGGTACCAGTGTCGCCCTGCTCTTGGACTTATTCAATGGGAAATTAGTCGCATAATGTCCCATCTCGTGACAATTAAAGCATCTCACTTTAGACTTGTCACTCTTCTTCCCTCCATGAGAAGAATTTTATTTGGAATGGGAAGCCTTCCCCTTCCCTTTCTTTGCCTTACTTTCTAAGGCCAGATTTTCTTCATCATCATTCTTTGATGAAGAACCTTCTTGCATGCTCCTCCTGATCTCTTCCTGCATAAGATCCGACCACAGTCGTTCCCAATCCGATAGTTTCTCCCTTCCATTCACGGAGTCTTGGTAGCTATTCCAACTCTTTGGAAGGCCAAGGAGAGTGAGGCTCACCATATCATCATCAGAAGTAGTTATTCCCACACTGTTAAGCTCATCTCTGTAGGTCATGAACTTGTTTAGATATGTGGAAATAGTATTTCCCTTTTCCATCTTGATTCTTCGAAGTTTATCCTTGAGCGCCAATTTCCTCTGGTCGCTACTATTCCGATAGAGGTCCTTCAATGTCTTCCACACTGAAAATGGAGTATCCTTCCCATGAGACTCGAGACAATATGGTCTTAAACTCCCTCAAGGATGATCTGTCTTGCCTTCACCACACACTTCTTCCACTCAGCCAACTCTTGTGCATTAGTTGAGGCTAGATTTTGGATTTCTAGATCAATGAATTCCTTCAAGCCATTGTCTTCTAAGACAACCTCCATTCTATCTTTCCATGCTATGTAATTCGAGCTACCTTCCAAGGCATACTCGAGTCTAAAGCCATAGAACGCCATTGGCCAAACTTGAAGTATGATATGAATTCGATTTTCACCTTCAACCCAGAAATTCAAACTTTGAATTCTCTTCTTAGTATGCTGTTCACAGCTTCGATAACTTGGCTCCGATACCATGTAGAAATTCTACAAATTCTCTACAAATCTCGCTTTGATACCACGCAGAAAATTTGTTATGTAGGTTAACCCGACAATGCAATATAAATAAAGCAGAATACTATAACCTACTTCTACTATCAAAGTTTTCTTTGCAGAAGCTTAAAGATCGAGTTGATCAAGCTGAATAATATAACTAGAGGAAGAAGAATCAATGCACAATACACATGAAAAATACTTTGGGGAAAGCCTCAGCTAAAAACCCCACTATCTGTATTATCATACAAGGTGGAAATACATAGGAATCATACAAATCCTTAGCTCTCATAGCTAGCCAGCTCTCAGTACAATCCTCACAGATGCTCATAGACAATACTAGCTTCTCACAAGCCTTCCTCTCTACCCTCCAAGCTCCTATTTCCTTGCACTATTCCTTGTGGATGATCTCCTTCAACCAAGTGGAAAAACTCGATTTACCAATTGGATGATCTCTTGATCTCACACACTGTTAGAATTGCGCAATCCTCAAGGAATTCTCAACGAATGAATCCTTCTGCATGCATGAGTTTTCTGTATAAGAAAACACATGCAACTGGTAGTACATTGTCCTTGACTTTAATCTTAACTGGGTCTTTCTCATAATAGACATGCATGAGATTCTAATGAGGGAATCTTCAGTTAACTAGAGTACACTAGTTGAGTGCATGCATGCACCAACTAACTGTTAACTCTCTATTAGTTCCTCAAATAATTTCAAACTAATTTATTTGGACTTAACTCAGTAAACTGAGTTACTAATTACAAATCAAATATAACTCAATCTTATCTCCTTAATTTAAGAGATAACTCTTGCATGACTTCAGAAAGACTTCTAACTTGAATTTCTCCAACTAATTAATCCATAATGAATTAATTAATTATTTCCAAGTAGCTGGTGAGACTAAATTTGATTTTAATTCCCAATTTTAATTCAATGAAAAATTAAAATTGGAATTTCTGGATTCTATTTTTATCATTTCTTGTTGTTATTTTCAACACTCCCTCTCAACAAGAAAGGAATTCAACTCGATCCCGATAGTGAACCTTTGGAATTTTATGCATGCAACACTTCTCTCTAGTGTTTTTGCTCTAGCAACTCCAAAAAAAACAAAAAAAAAAAAAAAAAAAAAAAAAAAAAAAAAACATCCAACCTGAATAAGTATGATGCATCTGTCATAAAAGTCTCTGATTGCTATTGCCTCTGTCAACTAAAAACTTTGTGCTTCTTCTGACTCTGCCTTTCTGCATTGTTGTAAATCCTTCTCTGCACTCTTCAGTATCTAACTACTCTAACCTATTTCACTTTGATCTATGACTACATCAATCCCACTGATTCCTCCTACTACTATGTACTTTGGGCTCCCATATTAAGGTACAATCCATGAGATAAAACCTCTCAATGGACACTACCCAATTTCAGCCTTCTTGGGACTATCACTTCACATTGCCCCACCTCACACTTGGAGGTATGGCTGCATGTGATCCCTCTGCCCACATGGATCGAAATTCCCCCCTAATGTAGGTATCAGCATGAGTGGATCTCTTCACTCGGTATCCACTCTACTTCTCCAATTGTGGCTCCTCCACAATTGTTTGAGACTTCTTCTCGGACTGCATTTTGATAGTTAATTTTCTCTCCCTCTCAACCACCATGTCTTTAAAATTTTCCTTGCTCCTTAAGGCTTTGAATGCATCTTGAACCTTAAGGGCATATAGGTTCTTAACTCGTGAACTGATCTGTTTCACCAGTCTCGTGGTGATGTGTCTAAGGAAAACCTTTCCTTTATTGAAGACAACATCGTAGCCTTTGTCCTCCATCATCATGACTGATACCAAGTTCTTATTCAGTCCAGGCACATACTTCACATCTGTCAAGGTGATAGGAGCTCCATGCTCCCTCTGAAAAGCAATCGTGCCCACTCCTGAAACACTGTACTTTCCATCGTCACCCATATCTATGCACATCTTGAGGTATTTCTCCTCCAAGGTACTAAATAACTTTTTATTACCGTTCATGTGGAATGAGGCTCCATTGTCAAGATACCAACCACAACCCATCATCGATGACAGCATGCATGCAATGAGGGTAAAGTCCATTTCAAACTAAGAGGCTAATTCCTCACCTTATGATCCTTCTGAGGATCCCTTCTTGGACTTCTTCGATGGGCAATTAGTCACATAATGTCCCATCTCGTGATAATTAAAGCATCTCACTTTAGACTTTTCACCCTTCTTTCCTCCATGAGAAGAATTCGATTTGGAATGGGAAGCCTTCCCCTTACCTTTCCTTTCCTTGCTAAGGCCAAATTTTCTTCATCATCATTCTTTGATGAAGAACCTTCTCATGTGCTCCTCCTGATCTCCTCCTACAGAAGATCTGACCACAGTCATTCTCAATCCGACAGTTTCTCCCTTCCATTCACAGAGTCTTGGTAGCTATTCCAACTCTTTGGAAGGCCAAGGAGAGTGAGGCTCACCATATCATCATTAGAAGTAGTTATTCCCACACTGCTAAGCTCATTTCTGCAGGTGATGAGCTTGTTAAAATATGTGGAAATAGTATCGCCCTTCTCCATCTTGATTCTTCGAAGTTGATCCTTGAGCGCCAATTTCCTCTAGTCGCTACTATTCTGGTATAGGTCCTTCAATGTCTTCCACATTGAAAATGGAGTATCCTTCCCATGGAGACTCGAGACAATATGGTCTCGAACTCCCTTGAGGATGATCTGTCTTGCCTTCGCCACACACTTCTTCCACTCAGCTAAATCTTGTGCATTAGTTGAGGCTAGCTTTTGGATTTCTTGATCAATGAATTCCTTCAAGCCATTGTCTTCCAATACAACCTCCATTCTATCTTTCCATGCTATGTAATTCGAGCTACCTTCCAAGGCATACTTGAGTCTCAAGCCATAGAATGCCATTGGCCAACCTTGAAATATGATATGAATTCGATTTGTCCCTGCAACCCCGAACTTCAAGCTTTGAATTCTCTTCTTAGTATACTGTTCATAGCTTTGATAAACTTGGCTTGGATACCATGTAAAAATTCTGCAAATTCTCTACAAATCTCACTCTGATACTATGTAGAAAATATGCCATGTAGGTTAACCCTATAATGCAATATAAATCAAAGTAGAATACTACAACCTCCTTCTTCTATCAAAGTTTTCTTTGCAGAAGCTTAAGGATCGAGCTGACTGAGTTGAACAATATAACCAGAAGAAGAAGAATCAATGCACAATACACATGAAAATACTTTGTGGAAAGCCTCGGCTAAAAACCTTACTATCTATATTATCATTCAAGGTGGAAATACATAGGAATCATACAAAGCCTTAGCTCTCACAGCTAGCCAACTCTCAATACAATCCTCATAGATGCTCACATGCAATCCTAGCTTCTCACAAGCCTTCCTCTCTACCCTCCAAGCTCTTATTTCCTTGCGCTATTCCTTGTGGATGATCTCCTTCAACCAAGTGGAAAAACTCGATTTACCAAGTGGATGATCTCCTGATCTCACATAGTGTCAGAACTGTGCAATCCTCAAGGAATGATCAAGGAATGAATCCTTTTGCATGCATGAGTTTTCTTTATAAGAAAACACATGCAACTGATAGTGCACCGTCCTTGTATTTAATCTTGACTAGGTCTTTCTCATAATAGACATGCATGAGTTCCTAATGAGGGAATCTTCAATTAACTGGAGTACACTACTTGGGTGCATGCATGCATCAACTGATTATTAACTTTCTATTAGTTCCTCAAACAGTTTGGAACAAGCTTAACTAGACTTAACTCAGTAAACTGAGTTAACTAATTACTGCTCAAATATAACTCAATATTATCTGCTTAATTAAAGGTTTATCTCCTAAATTTAAGGCATAACTCTTGCATGACTTCAAAAAGACTTCTAAATTGAATTTCTCCAACTAATTAATCCATAATAATTATTTAATTATTTCCAAGTAGCTTGTGAAACTAAATTTGGTTTTAGTTCACAATTTTAATTCAAGGACAAATTAAAATTGGAATTTCTGGATTCTATTTTTATCATTTCTTGTTGCTATTTTCAACACTCCCTCACAACAAGAAAGGAATTCAACTCAGTCTCGGTTGTGAACCTTTGGAATTGTTAGAGTCGGTCTAGTCAGTCCTCTGTCAGAGATCAAAACTCTTTATGCATTTCATGTTTAGGTGTCCTGCTCCATTCACCCAATTGCATTCAGCTAGAGGCATGCCATAATCTGACGGAGAAGGTGATGGTAGTCATTCCCCCTCATGTCTGGCTCCTGCTGGCTCAGGTCTTTTGTCAATAGTCATCAAATTCCATGACAGTCAAGGTCTGGTCCTTTAAAGGAAAAAAGTCATTTTCGATGTTTAGGTCTAGGGATTCATCAATTTGGTCTTTGAACACGTCCAGTAAAGCCATGCAGGCCAGAGTGAGGCCCTTACACAGTTATGATTCAAAGAGCTTCATCGTCATGTGGATAGACTTCGACTCTTCTTCAAAACTCTGTTTTGAAGAAAAGTCAAACAGTGTCATTTATGACAAAATTTTCAAAAAATTCGTCATTTGATTTCTTGAGATGCGGTCATGGTTTCCATGTCCAAATTTCCTGTCGTGCAATCCCTGCAAAGAGTGCTGAAAATTTCATCATTTGAGCTAAAATTTCAAAGGGAAAGTGAAAATCAGTGTGTTTTAAAGTCAGTGAAAAAGTGTCAAAACATAACATTAGAAAAATGGGTTTTTGAGGAGGAAAAAATTCAACCCATCACTTCCAAAGCTATATATACAAGTTTTCATCAAAACTAAAGGCATTGTGCTAATCCAAGCCTTGGAGAAACGTTGCAAAAGGTGTGAGTGTGCATCGTGAGTGTTTGAGTGAGTTGGAGGCGATTTCAAGGAGCACGATGCACATACTCAGGGGCGCGACGCACACAGAGCCAACTCGCAGTTGAAATTTTCCACAAGCATGGCGCATATCCAGGGTGCGGCGCACTAGGTTTTGCATGCAGCACACACAGACCAAGGGCTGAAACAAGGCCAAATCACCTCCAAATTTTTGTGAAGTTGATCAAATTAAAAGGTAGGCTCTTTGACATCATTTGTTCATCAAGTTTCATAAATAATATGGTGGTTTAGAGCGATGTTTGAATGCAACCAAATTCATAAAATCAACCATAAGACATCACTAAAAACCATGATGGCTAGGGTTGCTAAAGTGTGTTGTTAGTGCCAAGGTTCCATTCCACCCATCATTTTCCCCTCACCTACCATTTTTCCCATCCTCCCTTTCTCATTTTTCCTAAAATCCCTTGCCTAAACTACTACCAAACCCTCTCCCCTATCCCTCCACTATTTGGTGAATATGACACCCCAAACCCCACCTTGTTAAAACCCCAAACCCTACCCTATCAAAATACCCAAACTCCTCCCATATCCCTAAACAAGTTTCTCCCTATAACCCCTATTCCCATTACATTACTCCCTTCCTAATACTCCCTATTTCATTGTTCCCCTTGGTGACAGATATCAAAAAGGCACCCATCCTCACACCATCATCAAAGGGAAGCCTAGGTATAGTACACACAGCAGTCATGACATCACAACATTTGTCAGAGTATGAGATGGAGACACAAAGTGACTCATCCTCAAAAGAGCAGGCTCCCAGGAGACATCACAAGAGTGGCAAACATGTCAGGGATGAGCCCACTACCCTCACTGAATTACAAGTATGCCCTCTTTCCATGTCATGTTTCCAATACCTAACATGTTTTGAATTTTGTCAAAGGGTGGAAAATGTTAGAGTTCATCATGAGATGGCCCATCTATTTGTGCTTAATCTACATGGAGGTCAATCTATCTTGTCGGGGTCACTTTCACATTGACACCTGAAACTATATCAGTGGCAACAGGTATACCAAATGTTGGAGAACAGTGGCATAAGAAGAAGAAGGTGGATAGGCAACACTATGAGCCTTACATCAAGGCCAAATTCTTGAGTTAGATCACAAGAGTCTTTCCCTTCAGATACTTGAAAGATGAGTATGCTCCACTCATGAGATTGATCATGAAATACTTCAGCTGTGACGGGAGGTTCTCTCAACTATACACCTATCACATCAGGTTGCTCGTGAACTTTACCAGGGTGAAGATGATGAAACTCCTGTTTTTCATATGTAGGAACATAGAGAGGATGAACACCTTCATGTTGCATAAGACCCCTCAGCAGCAGCTTAACAATGTGTATCACTTTGCTCTTATCTGGATTTTGGTAGATCATCAGTTGGGATTGCAGGGCATCGCTTGGGAGGACTTCATCTCCCGTGACTTCTTTAGCACATCACAAGTACTATCAGAGCTAGAGCAGGAGATGGGTGGTCCTTCTCATCAGTATGAGCACCATGAGACCACTACCATGCCAGTTTTTGTTACATATCAAAGAGGCAGTAGGCACTTGTTTGCAGTAGCAAAGCGAGTGTTATCTCCACCCAGGGTGGAAGGGGCCTCGCTTCCAGCATCAACGACATAGGTACTGGACAAGGGCAAGAAGTCAGTGCATGATGAGGGGCCATCAGGTGGACAGGATACCGATGTCATCCTCATTTAGGATGATGAGGCAAAGGCTGAAAATGCCCAACTTAGGATGACCATTTAGGAGCAAAACACAGAGATCCAAGATTTTTCATTCATTGTGGAGAGGGCCAGATGGATCATCAGGTATCTGGAGTAGAGGAAAAAGAATCTTGAGGACCAGTAGGAAATCATTGAGTTGCAAAGCATCCGCGAGAATCAACAATCTGCCCAGCAAAGGAGGATCGAGCTCACTACCCTGGAGCAAGAGATCAACAACGACCGTGAGTCCTGGTTAGAGCGGGTCAATATACACCTGGAGAGACTGTTGGAGAAGGCTAACAGAGACAAAACCATACTGAGGAGGATGGTTTATCATTACAAGGCACGGAACATGAGTGCAAAGGCCCGGATAAGGAGCTTGAAGGCAAAATTGAGCAATGCAACAAAAGAGGCAAAAGAGGCAAAAGAGAAAGATCAGCTTCGAATCTTGGCTGACGCTTCTGTTGCCCTACATAGTGCCCCTTAGAGAACCTCCAGCCCAAATTTCAAGAAATTTGGGGTAATTTTGGTCACATGGTATTTTTGGTCAAAACACAGGTTTTTTCTCCCTGTGCGCCGTGCCACTGGCGTGACGCGTAGGATTGGGAGCTCCAAATGACAAATGGCTTGCATTTTTGGATTTATCATGCAAAATCATGACTACTGGTGCTTGGGCAAGAAATTTGGGCATGATTTGTGTCTCCAGGAGGTCAAAAACACCCAAAAAATGACCTCTCTACCCCTATTTTGACACACAGGAAGCAGTCTTGGGAGCATGAAGATTTGGAGGGGAAATTGAGCACCAAATTCAAAAATTCTACTTGGGTTGGAAAGTATATAGGACAATCTTTCCAACAAGAACACTTGAGCACATTTTGGACTCCTGCAAGTGCCTCAAAACGGGCCCCAAAGTGGCACGACGCATATAGGAAAAAGGCCCAATTTACCTCTGTTTCACGAAATTTCGATTCACGACTTTTCATAAGTGGGCCCTCTCATCTACACTTCACTTTTTCAGCACCAAAGGTGGCATTTAAATTATTTTCACTCTAGATGGGCTTCTATCCAATTGGCAAAGGAAGGAAAACAATCACCCCAAGCCATTTGTCATGTTTGTAACGCTGCACCTGTAGCTGATGTTTGGCTCTCCACCTCCATTTTGTAATGATTCGAGTAACCCCCCAACCCTTGGGTGTTCTATCTCTTCATGGCACATTCTATATATTGTATGCAAAATATTTGTAAAGGGTTGGTTGGCTTGTAACTTCTGGGAGACTGTGGGAAAGAAACTCTGTTTCTTCATTGTATATTTTTTACAGAGGATTAATGAAAGGCAGCGGCTCTGTTTCATGAGATTCATGTGGTTGTGAGTGTTTAGCCAATG
>APFE031346402.1:1708-43734 GCA_000404065.3 Pinus taeda
AAAATTGGATGCAACAAATGACGCAAAATATGGTGCAAAATGAGATGGGAAAAGTGGAGACAAATCAAACGTAAATGTAGACATAAAAAATGGTTCAAAAAAAGATGCAAAAATGGGCACAAAAATGGATGCAAAATTTGGTGCTAAATCAAATTCAACATATGGTGCAAAGATAGACACCAAAACTGGTGCAAAAATAGAAGCAAAAACTAGTGTAAGACTAGATACAAAACCTGGCGTAAGACTAGATGCAAAAACTGACACAAAATGGATGTAGAAAAAGACGTTAAATTAGAAGCAAAATACAGTGTAAACTTGATGCAAATGATGGCGCAAAAATGGAAGCAAAGAATGACACAAAATAGGAAGCAAAAGACAATGAAAAATAGATGCAAAAAATGACACAAAACTAGAAGCAAAACCTGTCATAAAATAAGATGCAAATCTTGGTTCAAAATTTGACGCAAAAAATGATGCTTAGTTTGGTGCAAAAAATGATGCAAAATCTAGAGTGAAAAAGGATGCAAAATCAGACGCAAAAAAGGACGCTTTAAAAATTGTACAATAGAGCCAGATTTAGCGCCAGGTTGCTCATCACAATTACAAAAAAAATGCACTAAAATCTGGCGCTAAATCTGGCGCAAATCGCTGGTTTTGTTGTAGTGATACCCAACTCCATGCTATCCTTACCATCCACCTCCACCACAAACACAACCCCAACCACATCCATCTCAAAGATCCACTCCCACTCAATTACCTATACCACCATTTCCAATCCCACAAGGAAGTAGCTCAAGCCAGTTATAATCCTGAGGTACAACACTTCCAAAAATATCCTCTTGGTCTAAATGGTTTTCATCTTAGCTCAGCAAGAGTATTGAAAAAAATAGATTATCTTGATTTAATTGAAGGAAAACATTCAAAAAAGAAGATTAAAATGAGAAAAAAAGTATCATGGGCTACATTTGATGAAGAGCAGACATCAGAATCAGAGATTGAGAAAGTTCCCTCATGTTTACCTTCAAATCCTTCACGTGTTCAAGATAAAAATCAGAAAAAAGAGGAATATTTGAATGTCATGATAGAAGAGGACACAGAAAGAGATCCAAATGTGCAAATGGACTAGGGGCATCATAACTATATTTAAATATGGTTCTAGACAATCATTAAGTTGCATCAACACACTCTTATTCGACAATTCTTGATCTCATCTCAATAAAATAAGTTTGTCTCCCATATTAAGTTACATGTCAAGCATATCTGCTGAGCCTACACATGATTTTATCTGTCATCTTGATGTGCACATGGCTCCATTGGAAGTATTCCTATACTTGAAAGAAATTTTGTTTTTTCAAGAAGAATAGAATAGACAAAAGGAATAAAAAGATGAAAAAATAAGAGTAAAAATAAAATCTTAGGTGAAAACCTCCTTTGAAGCGCCTGAGATTGGTTCACTGATTGAAAACCTCCATGAGGCGGTTAATGGATTGGAAAAAAGAGAAAAAAAAGAGAAGAAGAAAAGATCTTAGGTGAAAACCTCCTTTGAAGTGCAAAGGCAGACCTACTAGTTGGAAACCTCATTGAGGCATCTAATAGGCCTAAGAAAAGAGAAAAAAAAAAGGAAAAAAAATGAAAACAATTCTTTACTCCATGTATCTCTCTCTGATGAATGCAGGTGCTCTCCAACATTTGCAAGCGACAAAAACACGTTATCACCTAAACAAAAAGTTGGTAAAAAATATAGTCAAATGAAGTCAAACTTGGGATTTCTCCTCCTTTTCTCAGATGCTCCAACATGACCAAGTCCATGTAAATCCATCACCATCATCAATTTCCAACATCCACCCATCATTTCCAAGCCTTTCCCATTCATTTTCCTCACTGTCCTAAAATGCTACAGGAGGGTTCTGTTTTGCTACAAGAGGCTAAAATACGCAATGCATAAATTGTTTTTACCATATCTCAAAAAACATGCATCCATTATCGGATTTGTTTCATGTGGAGATGCACATGGATGATGGTAACATGCTCAAGAAATTTTAGCAAATTCTAGTGCACATTTTTCGAGAAATTGGCCTCCATCACCTACAACCATTTTTATTTTTTCTTGATATTATTGCATCCATTGGCCAAGATTTGTTTTCTGGAGGTGCATAACGATAATGGAAAAATTATAAAAAAAATCCAGGTTAATCCAGTCTGCCGTTTGAAATATATGGATAAAACAATTATTCTACAAGAGACTATCCTAAAATACTATAGGAGGAGCCTGAAATGCTATAGGAGGAAGATCCGATTGGAGGAAGGGGTCAAAAGGTCATGTATTCTTTAGGAAAGGTTGAGAGAGTCCCCCCCAACACCATTTTATCACCCATCCACTCCATATAGCCAAAATTCATCTTCAAATTCCACCCTGCCATACATAAAAAAACACAGAAAAAGCTATGCTTTCAAAATTTCCACCACCTACACCACCTCCTAATGAGTTTTGTCCTTGTAACTTTTTTGACTCTCCCTCAACTCCACATGCAATATAACGTCTCAAAGAATAATTAAGTGACTTCCACAAGAGGGAAATTCCTCTTGTAGCAGCCTATATAGTCAGATCAAAATCCCAAAATCATTTTTTTCCACCCAAAAAGCAAAATATCCACCCATCTTGAGCATCATGAAGTCATTTTTGAAGTGATAAGGGGCACACCAATAGATAATCCATCCACTCCAACAACAATATATCAACAAATAGAGAGATACCTAGAAGCAAGAAAGGTTCCATCCGTTAACTACATCATGTGAAGACATGTGCACAAGCAAAACAAGGAAATTAGCACCTCTAGAGAACCATGGATCGATCATCAACTCAACAACAACATGCATGCCTCTCCAACAACCATCAGGTAGGTATAGGTATGCAATATTCTTCACCTCTTCTCTTGAGCATGTTATGGTTATAAATTTGTTGTCAATGCATGAGTGATGAGGTTTTATAAGCTAAGGATGGGTCAACAATCTCGACCACCCTCAACCAGTTAAGTGCAACTAACTCCCTCACTCATGCAACATGGAAAAGCCAAATTAAGAAGGGTGATGATTACGAGGAGTGAGGACAATGGTTAAAAGAGGAAATTTGTGTAAAGGAAAAGTCACCCAAGACCACCAAGCCCACTATCTCAAAAATAAATAAAAGAACAAGGCTCAACTTCAGTTGTATCAATTCTCATTCCAAAAATAGTTAGAGAGGTTCATTAAGGCATCGAGGGTCAAGCTAGATGATACTAGGGGCTGCCGAGGGTGCTACAGAAGAGATACAAAGTTGATTTGCAGGTGATACATGATTAGGGATAGCTGCTATAGGAGAAAATGGGCTGCTACAAGAGAGACAAACTATGTGCTACAAGAGAAATAGAGCTGCTACAAGAGAAAACAAAGATGATACATGAAAGCATAAGTTGTTGCAAAAGACCCTAATTTTAAGGAATTTCTCCCCTAAACCCTAGGATTCAAAGGACAACATCCAAAGGAAGGGTAAATGCATATTTCTCCTTGCCAAATGTGAACAAGAAACCTGCAAAATTTCATTCTTTTCATTAGTACATCCTATGGGAAACTTTTGATAAAAGTTTACAAATAAAGAATGAAATGTGGATGTTTCATTTGAATTGAGCCTGATAAGAAGGGGAAATATAAGAAAACTCTTCTTTTCTGCCTTTGTCTTAAAAACCCTTATTACATAGAAATATCTAAAACTTGTAGCAGAAATAGAGAATTGCCTTGCAAACTTTGGAAATTTGTATTGAAGGCTATGGGGGGTGGATCTAACCATAGAAATCCTAGATCCAATAAGAAGGAAAGGAAGAATCTAATGAAAAGCAAAAGAAGATGGAGATTATTCAAAATAAAAGCTCAACGAGGAAGAAGGAGGAGAGGAACAAACTGTGCTAAAAACCAAAATAATTGTGCCTAAGAGAGACCTAATCAAAATAGAGAACTCCAGAGCCCATTTGGAAATAATCTAGGGCACAAAAAGAGAATAAGAAGGCAAAAAAAGGCACGAATGCGTTCACCATCAAAATAAAATCACTGTGATTTTTCTATGCACAAATAGTTTTGGAAAAATGAGTGTAAATGGAATGAACGTGTCAAGGGAGAGGGTGTGAATGCAATGGATCTACAAGCCAATGTGTTGTGTCATTATTTGGACAAGTTTGTGATAGTATTCATTGATGACATATTGATATATTCTAAGAATGAGGAAGAGCATGCAGAGCACCTGGTAACAATATTGAGACTTCTAAGATAGCATCAGCTGTATGCCAAGCTTACCAAGTGTAGTTTCTTTCAAACCGAAGTTCACTACATGGGGCATGTTATTTCCAAGGAAGGTATAGTAGTGGATTCAAAAAATATTAGAGCTATCATGTAGTGGTCAACTCTTAGGAATGTGGATGATGTCAGATCATTCATGGGAAATTAGTATTTTGTTATAGGAGGTTCACTAGGAACTTCTCACAGATTTCCTATCCTATTATATCATTGTGACGAAAAGGGAAGAAGTTTGAATGGACATAGGATTGTGTAGATAAATTTGAGCAGTTGAAGCATTTTCTTACAAATTCTCCAGTTTTGAAGATTGTAGATCCATATAAAGAGTTTGTGCTATGTACATATGCTTGCAAGGGAGGACTTGGTGGAGTCTTAGTGTAGGAAGGATAGGTGATATGCTATGAGTCAAGGAAATGCATTGAGAACGAGAAAAATTATGTGACTCATGATCTTGAGTTGGTAGCTATAATTCATGTCTTGAAGATGTGGAGGAATTATCTTCTTGGTAGGAGGTTTATTATGATGAGTGATCACAATGGATTGACGTACTTGTTTGACCAACTTAATTTGAATGCTAAGTAAACTAGATGGTTGGCTACCTTCAGTGATTTTGACTTTGAGATTAGGTACATCAAGGGTAAGGAGAACTTGGTTGAAAATGATCTTAATAGGAGAGTGCATGTGAATCACATTGTAGAAGTGAGTTCTTATGGGATGGATTTGGAGGAGTGGACCTTGCTGACATGATAACACGATGACATGTATTAGTAGTTGAGGCATAGGTTACAACAACATGATGAAGGTGAGAGGGATGAGGAGTATCAATGATGTACATGTTTGACCAACTTAATTTGAATGCTAAGTAAACTAGATGTTGGCTACCTTCAGTGATGTTGACTTTGATATTAGGTACATCAAGGGTAAGGAGAACTTGGTTGAAAATGATCTTAATAGGAGAGTGAATGTGAATCACATTGTAGCAGTGAGTTCTTATGGGGCGGATTTGCAGGAGCGGACCTTGCTGACATGATAACACGATGACATGTATTAGTAGTTGAGGCATAGGTTACAACAACATGATGAAGGTGAGAGGGATGAGGAGTATCATATCACGGTAGATGACTTGGTCAGATTCAATAACAATATTTATGTTTCAGATAACAGTGAACTCAAGAAGCTTATTTTGAGGGAGTTTCATGTCAAGTTGTATTCAGGTCACCTAGGGTATCATAAGACTTTGACAATAGTTAAGAAGTTCTATCATTGGCCTAATTTGAAGAAAGTGGTGATTGAGTTTGTTGCTAGATGTTTGGACTATCAACACGTAAAATCAAAGTGTAAGCATCCAGTTGGTCTACTACAACTAATTATGATTCTAGAGTGGAAATGGGAGGTCATTTCCATGGAGTTCACTACAATTTTTCCGAAGACATAAAATTAGCATGATTCCATCATTATTGTGGTTGATAGGTTAAGTAAGGTATCTTGCTTCATTACATTTAAGTCTACGAATTCAACTAGTGAATTAGATCATATCTTCATTAGGGAGATAGCGAGGTTGCATGGTTTTCCCAAGAAGATCATATCTTACAGAGATGCCAAGTTCACTTCCAAGTTTTGGAAGGAGTTGCTTGCAGGTTTGGGGAGAGAGCTAGATTTCAGTACAACTTATCATCCATAGGAAAATGGCCAGACAGAGAGGGTGAACATGATTCTTGAGGACATGTTGAGGATGTATGTCATGCATCAGTAGAGGAAGTGGGAGGAGTATCTTCCATTGGTAGATTTTTCTTATAATAACGGGTATCATGAGTCCTTGAAGATTAGTTATTTTGAGTCTCTCTATGAGCGGAGTTGTAATACTCCCATCAGCTGAAGTGATCCAGTTAATAGGGTTATGATTGGACCAAACATGTTGGTAGAGATGGAACATGAAATACAAGTTATTAAGAGGAATTTGAATGCAACACAAGACAAGCATAATAGCTATGCAAATCAACCTAGGGAATTTAAGGAGTTTCAGGTTAGGGAGCATTTGTACTTGCACATCAAGCCCGAGAAGGTCTCCTTGAGGATTGGGTCATATGCCAAGTTGTAGGCATTTTGAGATCTTTGAGAGGATTGGACTAGTGGCCTACAAATTTTCACTACTGCCAACAGTGAAAGTCCATGATGTTTTCCATGTTTCATTGCTTTAGAGATATGTGCAGGATGTTGATCATGTGATTAATTGGTCTATATTACAGGTAGAACCAGAGGGATAATTTCAGCCATAACCTTAATGCCATATTGTAGCGGAAACAACTCATGCTCCGGAACAGAGAAATTGAGCAAGTTAAAGTGTAGTGGAAGCACTTTGGGCCCAATGAAGCTACATGGGAAATGGCTGATAAGATGCGGGCTTTGTATCCTTCATTATTTGCTGGTTCAAGCAAAAGATTTTTCGGTATATATTTGTGTGTGGTTGTAAATACCTCAATGAGATGGGTTTTAAATCTCCAATAGGTGGTATGTTCATTTTGCTTTCAACAAGATGTCATTGCAAATATTGTATCAAGCTATGCTACAAAGCTCCGTGGGTAGTATGTTTTGTTTTTAATGGTTTGCTGGTCATAGGTGTTACAAAACACCGAGGATGATGTTCCCTTAAGGGGAAGGGGTTTCTAACAACCCCAGGTCAAATTTCATGTAATAAAGGATAATAAAGAAAAAATAAGACAAAGTTCATGGGACACTTATTCCAAGTTGAATGTCGGGAAAGCACTTTAGTGGGCATCACTTTTGGTTTATTTATGGCTATGGAAATTGGAAAAGGAATTGGTAAAGGAAAACATGTGATAATTGACATTTAATTATGCGAAATAAGGAAAATAGGAGAAAGGAAGGTGAAGAGACACATATTTGAATGCTAAGGAAATTAGAGGAAAAATGAAGGAAAATGAAGAAAACATAGACATCAATAATAAAAAGGCATTAGAGAAACAATTCACAACTTTTGCTGGTTTAGCTTTTGTCATTTTTTTCTTTAGAATAATGTTAGAGAGATAAAGAGCTCCAAGAAGAGAAAGAAATCAAGAAAGCAAGAAAGCAAGCAAAGGAAGGAAATGGACAAGCAAAGGAAAGCAAGGAGAAGGTTGCATCAACAACTTCAATATGAGGATTTTACAGATAATAGGTTGCATGTGTGATTTCCTAGCAAAGGTGTGAATGCATGGTTCATGCATTTGTTTATTTGGTTCTTTTTTTGTCGTTGGCATGAGTTTTTCCCGGTTTGACAATGGTTTCAACCTTGCCTTACCATTTCCTGGATAGGCATGGTGTGATGGGATTTATTCTTGGTTGATATTTGGGTTGTCGGAAGGTTTTGGAACCATGTGAGGTGGTCTCAAGAAAATTACCAAAGGTTGGGGGTGGAGATGGTTTTCTCTGGGATGGCCTCGATAGGTGGGTGGAGACAAGAAAATTCCTCAAGGTTTAGGTTTGGTTTGGTTTGTGATCGTAGGACGGGTTTAGGTGAGATCATGGTAGTTTGAGGGTGGAGGTGGTTTAACCTCTAGAGTCCCTGGTTGATTATGTCTTAGTTTATCCATGAGATTTCACATTCAAGCCTGGAATATAGCATGGGGGTGATTCACTGAAAGAAATATTTGGTTCAGCTCAATCTATGATCGGCTGGTACATGGAAGTCCCTAACTTGGTTGGCTTTTGCATATTTTAATAAGAGCTATTTTCCTATTGTTATATATGATCACTTGTACTTGTTATTATGTTGATTTTATGGCTATTTTGTCATGGTTAATATTATGGTTATATGCTGGTTATAAGCATGGTTCTATGATGTGCTCTAGCTATGGATCTTATTCATGATTTGATAAGTAATTGAATGGTTGATGAATGAGTGGTTTTTGGTCTCTGAGAGATGCCAGTAAAGTTGTCAGTTTGTCGACCCCACTTCCATAACTGGTCATGTCATGACAGCACTCCACTTGTAAAAGCGGGTAAAAGTGGGGAGGGGCGTGTTACATCGATATACTACATGAAACTAAGAAATGATGTCCACACATAATAGGAAGACACTTCAAAGTAAAAATAGATCATGATAATATGAAGTATTTATTTGAGCAAAGGATATATTAAAACAAAAACAAAAATGGGTGAGAAATATGTTGGATTAACATTGAAATTATCTACAAAAAGGGAAAACAAAATATTGTGGTCGATGCACTATAAAGGAAAGAGTAAGGCACATATGGTTTACTATGCACAATTTTCGTTCCACAATTTGACTGGGTGGAAGAAGCAAGAATAGAATGGGAGAAAGGTGAGAAGATATGAAAGATAATTGAACAACTACATGAGAACCCAGATGCAGTAAAATTATTTGTTATGGTATCAAGATAACTTATACTTATGTAAGAATTCTCAACTCAATAACAAGTCCTTTCAGAATTACAAGAAATTTAGGGTTCTTGAAGACATTAAATATGATCAATAATATTTTTTTTTGGAAGGTCTTAAAGAAAATGTGTGAAAATTTTTGGTGGAACGTGTGGTATGTTGATTCGTAAAACACTGTGGATATTCCACTGAATAGTTTGTTACAACAAATCTAATAAAATTATAATTAAAATCTAAAATTATACACTATTAAAGTTTTATTTCCTTTTAGATTCATGGATTTGTAAATTACTATTAATAATGTATGCATGCAAATTGAAATTATATAGAAAATAGAGAACAACAAAATAAAATCTCACACATGCATTTGACAAAAGATATGACCTGGGAAACCGTTTCAGGAGAAAATCCCGGCTGGAAGGTTAGGTTGCTCTGCTCTCTTTCTCTAAATAGAAAATGTCCGTGAGTATAAATAAGTATGGCCCATGCCCTATGCGCTACTACAAGGCACAAATCCTCTTTATCTCCTATCCCTATTAGATATTTTTTCTTAGCTGTGAAACAAATGCACTCGAAAGAATTGAACCCCTTTTCCTCCTCATGGCCTAATTATAACACAACCTGACAACCTTCTAGTGGTTAGGTTTGACTACATAAACTCTTAACCAGAGATAAAATATAGACTCTTATGGATTCTTCTACATCATAATGACATGGATAGCCACATTTCCATGAATAATAGGGTTTGGCGTGGCATCCTCTTGAATTATGGTGTTGAAAATAGGAAGGTCAACTTCTGAGTGGCATAACTTTCATATACATACTCTGATTGACACGATTATTGTGTCGTTGAAAAGGTATTTGTGAGTATAATAGTAAAAAAAGGTGAATCACTAAATAAACAAACCCCCCCAAATTTCATTGGATGCCTCAGAATGCTCCCAGAATGTTTTAGGCCCCAATTTTCCAAACTGGGCCTCTTTGGTAAAAATGGTCTTGAGTGCTGCTTCCACCATTTTTTCCACTCTGAAAGCATCAAGATGGATGAAAAAGAATATAATGATATAAACTAGATTAAATGTCCCCATTTTGGGAGACTTTGGTCCCCAAAAGCTTCTACTAGTTGAGGCGAGAAATTTTTTCCTCAACCTTCTCTCTCGTGTACCATTTAGCTTTGTCTGGATTGTCCTTTACACCCAATCTGCCAAAGGTTATTCTACCCTTATCTTGTAGTTATAGTTCTAAATGAGGCTATGAATTTCCTCAGGTATTATGCTACCTCAATGAAACTCTTGACCTCAAAAAAACTAGTAGGCACCAACACTTTCATGATGGCCTCCATATTGGTAGGATCTTATATCTTCATCTCTCCTCCACCTGTCACATACCCCAGATAAACCAAAGACTACTTTGAAAACTCATACTTCTTGATATTTTCTAGTATTTGGTGCTTCTTTAATGTCTCTAGAACCCGTGTCAAATGTGAGATATGCTCCTCCTAGGTAGCAATGTATACTAGTATATCATCTAAATAGAAAATAACAAATGAATCTATAAAAGGGAACAATACATCATTCATTAATCTCATAAACAGAGCTGGTGCATTACATATGCCAAATGTCATGAATAACCACTCATACAAAACTTGCTTGGTTTTGAAGGTGATCTTCCAGATATCTTATTCTCTAACTCGAACTTGTTGATATCTAGACTTTAAGTCTAGCTTGGTGAAGTATTTCTCTTGCTGCAACTGATGTAACAAATTGTCTATCCTGGGTAGGAGGTACCTATTATTGTGCGTGATTTTGTTCAACACCCTATAATCTATACACATCTGCCAAGACCCATCCTTTTTTGGGACAAGGATGATGGGTGACCCACATGGTGATGTACTTGCTCGAATACATCACCATGAGGACTCAGTAGTGTTCTTTGGCACGTAGATGCTGCAATTTTTTCTTCACCTCACTTGATTTTATAATGCACTACCTAGACAACCAAATTTTTGGCAATGGGGAGTTCAACATTAGTTGGATCTCATGCTCCACTTCCCTCTTAGGTGGTAACCATTTAGGCTCTTGAAACACATCCTTATATGCTTGTAATAACTCTTCCACTTGTTGTTTCTGTTTCCTATTACACCCCTCTAGGGATGCATTTTCTCTTACTGACTCTTTTATAGATTTGTTTTCTCTTAAAAACAATAAAACATACTTCTTGGAGGAAATGATCAAATTCTTGGCATGGTTGGCACTTACCATTGAAATTTTTGACTTGCATTTGTGCACATTGATGGTGAACAATTTTCAATCCTTGACAAGCCAATACTGGTTGGCTCTCTATATGAATATTACATCTCACATGTACATTTAGGGACTCCTAAACATGACTCCACATACATCAAAAGGAACCACATCTAGTTCTACTTCATCAATAAAATCAACACTGGTGGAAAATTTAATTTTGCATTGTTTTGTTACCTTAAGCTTTGCATTCTTAGTTACCCATTCTAGTTGAAATGGGATTGGATGATCATGAACTTTCAATCCCAATTTCTCGACCGGCTCTACTGTAATGAGATTTTCCTATGATCACGATTCAAATAGAGCATTAATATTTGTCTTCTTGACCTGTATCTTTATATGGAAGAGTTTGATCATTTCTTTCTCTTCATGTTGCTGAAGGCTACTCAGATTCACCTCCTTCTTTAATGATGTACAAATTACCTTGTCATCCATGTCTGAGATGATCTAAACTTGGCTGCTTGAATTAGTGGCCATGAGATTCTTCTTCTTATTGCCTTTCTTTTTGTTCTTTGGGTCAATCTTTGGATGTAGCTTCCAACATTTCTCTTCCGTATGGCTATCAATGTTGCATTGGTTGTTGGGATCTTTGTGCTGATGTGCCATGGTTTCCATCCTTTTCTATTCCCCCCCACCTTTCTGCTTCTTCTTCCCCTCCTTAGAAGCATCATGTTGCTCCTTTTGCTTTGATCCATTTGATTGTGCTTTCTTTAGGCCTATGTTCTCTAGGTACTGTGGTTGTACACAAGCCTCGTGTAATGATTTGGGCTTGAAAAAGATAACTTTTTTCCCACAGATGGCCATGTAGAACCCCCAAATACTTGAGGAGTACATTTGGGTTCTTTGGGGAGATACCCAACATTATGGCCATCTTTCTGAACTCCGTGGTGTAGTCCTACATGCTTTGTCTCGACTTTTTCTTGAGTAGGGACATCAAATCCATTGGTCTTCTATATACCCAATTGGGTAAACATAAAACTTCATGAGGGATTTGAAGTCTTCCCACTTAGTCACTAGAGGCTTTCCCTCCAACCTTAGGGTCTTCGTGTGGGTTTCCAACCAAGTTTTGGCGTGGCCCTTTAATTTCAACTATGCAAATGAAATCTTATGTTCTTTCTCAATTTGATGGAAACTTAAATACACCTCCAGTTGCTGTAACCAGTGATTTAGCTTCAAAGTGTCGATCTCACCATGGTATGACTTGAAATGAACCTTCACTCCCATTTTGAATAGGGGTTGTGATTGATTCACAACACTTGAATTGGGTTGATCTTTTCCAGGTCCTTCTTCTACCGGTTCTCTATTTCTTCTCGAGCTCCTGATCCCTCTTCTGATTTTTCCTTTGCATTAGAATCCCCATCTTATCTTAATATCCAAAGATTAATTCTTAGGGCCACCATGAGGTGATTTACATTACACTTTATACCCTCCACTTCTTGTTCTTCCTGTAAAAACTTCTCCTTTGCAAGATCACGAGGGTTATTCACAGATTTGTCACCCTTGATTAAGGTTTTACAACTTTTGGGCCAATGAATATAGATACCCTACAAATATCCACATTATACCCAAATAAACATGCTATGATACCAATATGATCCATAAATTGTCATGGATATTCCACTGGATATTTTGTCACAATATATTTAATAAAATTATATTTAAAATATGAAATTATACACTTTTACAGTTTTATGTCCTTTCATATTTATGGATATGTAGATTATTACTAATAGTGTATGCATGCACATTGAAGTTATGCAGAAAATAGAGAAAAAAATAATAAAATCTCATCCACAAATTGACATAAGATATGACTTGAGAAACCCTTTTTGGAGAAAAACCCAACTAGAAGGTGAGACTACTTGGCTCCCTTTATCTGAATAAAAAATGTGTGTGAATACAAAGAAGTATGGCCTATGGCCTGTGGGATACTATAATGCACAAATCCTCTCAGTTTTCTCTATCTCCTATCCATCTCGACTATTTTTTATCAACAATGGAACAAATATACTCAAAATAATGGAACCCCTTTTCCTCCTAGTGGCCCGGTTATAACAGAGCCCCATAGCCTTCTAGTGGTTAGGTTTGGCTACATTAAATATTAAAAAAGTTACAATAAAGACTCTTCTAGAGTATTATACATCATAATGACATGACTATCCACTTTTTTCATGAATAATAAGGGCTGACATGGCATCCTCTCAAACTATGGTGGTGAAAACAAGAAGGTCAACTTCAGAGTGGCATAACTTTCGCATACAGATTTTGATTGACATGATTTTTGTGTTGTTCAAAAGTTATTTGTGTGTAGGATAGGTAGAAAATATGCAGCACTACAACAACAAATTTTTATCCCCCAAAAATGTCGTTTGATGCCTCAATACACTCCTAGAATGTTTCAAACCCCAATTTTCCAAACAGGGTCCCACCGGTAAAAACGGTCCTGAGTGCTGCTTCCTCCAGTTTTTCCACTATGAAAGCATCGAGACGGATAAAAAACAATATAATGATCCAATATAGATGATTATGATTATGAAAATCATGATGTTCTCTTACAAAAACAAACTTACAGGAGCATTGGAAAATTAAAGATGTACAATTTTTTCAATTATTCCAATTGAAAAGCATGAACAACTTTTAGAAATGTGATTTCAATGCAAAACAGACACACCAAGTTCAATTTTTTTTATTTTTATTTTTTTTTCCTTAGAAAATTGAAATGAAAACCCTACTTAACAACTAACCCAAAGAAAATGAAACTCAAGTAGACTTCAAAAATACAAAAACAAGCAATGAAAAGTGAAAACACCTAGATTTCTTTTTCTTTTTACAATCATAAATTCAAGATGCAATGAAGTAAACACAAATTAAACTATTAAAAATTGCAAATAGACATTCAAGAGTTATAATTAAAAAAATGTTGAGAAAAAACATGAGAAAAAGAACTAAAAGTGAGAAAAAGCAGTTGCTGCTTCTATGAAGGCAAGGCATGATCATTAACACCTTTCACAAGGGAAACACAAGAGAAATCACTATATTCTTTGAGGAAACAAATGATTAGATATAGGAAAAAAAAAAAAAAAACCTGAAAAAAACCTGAAAAAAACTCTTTAATCCTTACCTAATTGGGCTACAAGTAAGAAAACAAGTTGAAAGATATCAAGAGAAATAAAAAGATAAACCAAGGAAAAATGTGGAAGACACTATAAAGAACAATTGTAGGAGTTACACCCTATCGAAGTCACTAGTTCTACTATAGATAAATACAATATAATTCCATGACAAGGGTGAATGACAATAGATCAAAAAGTTTGATGACAACACTTTACTTTTATTTTATTAGATTACAATAACTTAATTATAACTACCAATTGGTTGGAGGACTTATTAGGTCGAATTTAAGGTTGGAGATTAATTGCACTAGCTATCCTCACTCCTATCCCTCCGCTCCTTGAAATTTTCATACCTACAAACATGGAACAAAATAATATTCCTCAAAAATTTGACAATAATAATTTAGTTATGCAATAATTAATATAACTAACTTTAGTCATGTGAGTTAGAACAAATACTAGAAACCAAAAGGTAACCATGACATGCAAGTATTTAGTATCTAGGGGAAGGAAAGAAGAGAGATATCCATTTTATTTTTAATGAAAATTAGTACAACAATTTTTTTACTTGACTTTTCTGTTGATATTGTTCATAACCATCATTTGGATTCCTCTTGCCTTGAGCTACTAAGGACTAATTCAATTCCAATGTTCTACTTCATGGACAAAAGAGGGAAAAAAGTGTATCTTAGGTATCTATGCCATGAAATAGGAGATGAAAATAATTGAAAATGGGAATTATCAAAGAGATTGTTAGGTCCCTATAATACTAGTGTGACCCCCACATTGTTATTGTTGTGACCCATAGAAGCCCATATTTTTATTGTTGTGCCCCATAGAAGTCCACTATTATTATTGTTGTGCCCTTACATTATTATTTTTATATAGGCCCTAATTATGTTTTGATCCCTTGGTCTCCTATATATACCAAGGAGGTCTTTCCATTTGAATCATCCAAGAATTGTTCATTTATGTGATGTAAAATGATGTTTCCCCCTTGAAGAGGTTTATTTTGAAGTTGTTGAACTATATTTTCTTCTGTTTTTGTGATTTGGATACATATAATTTGGTATCAGAGCTTTGGATCCTAGGGTTTTGTTTCTTCAAACATGTCATTTTGGAATTTTCTCTATAACATTTCTTATGCAGGGATTCAAAAGCTGAAAATTTACCATGTGGACTTGATATTGTGATGAACTTCATGTAAAAATTTCATACTTTGTTCACTATATTTTTAGATATATGGTCCAAGGAATTTAGGGTTTTTGCATACTCCATAATTCAGTCTCAAACAAGTGACCTAGTGAAAATCATCATAACTTTCTCTTTGAGCATTAGATTTGAAATCCATAAAAATTGACTGAAGTGCACGATTGATATTTTCTTGGGGAGGAATTTCAAGGCCAAAGGTTGAAACAATGACACATAGTAGTCCATACAAATTCACTATATGGAACTAATCCTTAATCATGCCACCGTGGGAGATTTGGTATAAATTTCTCTTGAAGAATCCAATTTTAGTCTAACTTGTGGGGTTGGAAAGAAGACTCAAAAATATATAGCAGGACAAATTTCAGAGGTACAACAATTTCGATATCAAGCTCCAAAAAGTAAGAAAAAATGTGTGTATTTTTTAAAAATTGCTTAACTTTTGTTTGAAGAAATAGTTTGAATTGATTCAAAGGGCATAGTGAAGCATATATATCATTATTGGCTTCCAATATGCCTAGAAACAAAAAAATGCAAACACCAGTATGCTATGATGCTTGAAGAAGAGGAAGAAACACAAAGTGATATATCAAAATTATAGGACCAAGTGCAACAAATTTCACTCTCACAAGGAGCAACTAAAAATGAATTATATGGTTTAAAAGAAACAATCAAAGGGGACATGAGAGTTTTGAAGGATGGTTTCAAATTAGACATGGTAGAAATGATGAATGTCAATATGGAAGGGCTGAAGGAAGGTCTGACAAAGTTATTGCAAGAAAGGCTTCCTAGTGGTGACAACTTATTCCATGAAAATAAGGTTGAGTACAAAAGGAATATGAATTATGATTTTAGAGATTCCAGCAGTGTGTTGAAGACTAACCACATTCTAAAGATCAATATGAGGAATTTTTATTGCAAGGATCCAATAACATGGATACTACAGATGGAGTTGTTATTTGAAGTACACGATGTGCAACACACACAAAAGGTACGCATTACGTCTTTATATTTAGAACCCAATAAATTTGTATGGTATCAATGGATTTGTTCTCGTAAAGCACTAGTCACTTGGGCAATTTTGATAGAGGAATTGATAACACATTGTGAGGATTCAAAGAGAAATACCTTCTTTAGCCAAACGATAAATCTCAAATTAAAGGGTTTAGTTGGGGAGCACATTGAGGACTTCCAGAGATTGAATATCAAGGTAACTGATATTCCAAAGGAGCATTTGATTGATGCCTTCATAGAGACTTTAAAGGATAACAACCAAAATGAGGTTTACTTTGGAAACCTAAGTCACTAGACAATGCATTCAGGGTGGCAAGAAAAGTTGAAAGTAGAATTATGGCAACAAGGAGGTCTACCACTCACAAATATAAAGATGTAAGTGTTATCACTCCTAGATTACCACAACCTACAAGGTTGAAACCAAAAGAAATAGAGGAAAAAGAGCAAATGGGATTTGTTATAGTCATGATAGAAAATACACCAAAGGTCATAAGTGTGTTGAGAAGAAATTATTTTACATAGATTGTGAAGAGAATGAAGAAAAGGAACAAGAAACATCAAAAGAAAAACATATACACCAAGAACCAGCCTCAAGGGTTGAAAAAGAAGAAATGAAGCTGACCATATCTTATAATGCATTGGTGGGAATTACCAATCCTCAAACTTTCAAGATAGAAGGATATATCAAGATGAAAAAGATAATAGTGTTGATTGATTCAGGTAGTACTCATAATTTTATTCATTGTAAGATATCCAATGATTTGAATTGCTTTCTATACCCAACACTAGAGTGTCAAGTGATGGTTGCAAATGGATGAGCTATAAATTTCTTAGGGAAGTTCCATAATATCAATCTAACCATGGGGGAAAATGTATTGAACGATCCAATGCTTTCCATTCTAATGGGTGTTGCAAATGTTGTATTAGGATTCCAATGGTTACAATGTTTGGGGATGGTAGCTTTTAATTTTCAAGAACTTTTCTTGAAAATTTTCTTGGAAGGAAAGGAAATTGAATTAATGGGTATCGTAGGGAAACCTGAGAAGATAATTGTCTCTAATTCCATGAAAAATCTTTTGAATAAGAAACAACCGGGGGGGGTAATTGTACAATTATGTTCACTAGATGTTCAAACCTCTAAGTCATCCATTTCTATAGATCTCTAATCCTTGACAATCATTCCAAGGTATTTGAGACTCCCAAAGGTCTCCCACCTATTTGTGATCTTGATCATGATATTCACTTGATTCCAGGAAGTGTTCCTCCAAACATTAGGCCTTATATATATCCTTATGCACAAAAGAATGAAATTTAATGTATGGTTGTAGAAATGATAGAGGCAGGTATAATTCAACCTAGCCAAAGTTCTTTCTATTCTCTAGTAGTATTGGTGCACAAAAAGGATGGATCATGGTGTATGTGTCTGAATTATAGAGAGCTCAATAAGTCTAATATTAAAGATAAGTTTCCCATTCCTATCATTGATGAATTGTTAGATGAACTACATGGAGAAATTTACTTGACGAAGCTGGATCTTTGTTCACGATATCATCATATTAGAATGAAGATAGAAGACATTTCAAAAACATTATTTAGAACTCATGAAGCTCATCATGAATTTTTGGTCATTCCTTTTGGCCTTACTAATGCACCTTCCACATTGCAAGTTTTGATGAATTCCACTTTCAAACCATTCCTTAGAAAATTTGTGTTAGTATATTTTATGATGATATACTAATCTATAGCAAGTCTTAGAAAGATCATGTTCAACATGTTAACATGGTGCTCAAACTATTCGAGGAGAAACAATTGCATGAAAAATTCTCTAAATGTTTCTTTGGAGTACAGGAAGTGGAATAATTGGGTCATTTTGTATCCCATGAGGGTGTTAAGGTAGACCCCAACAAAATTAAATCCACTAAGGAATGGAAAATCCCCAAAACCTTAAGGCATCGTTAAGGATTTATCGAGTCAAAAGGGTTTTATTGTAAATTTGTTAAGAGCTATGGGAAGATAGTAGCACCTTTAACATCATTATTGAAGAAAGATATGTTTTTTTGGACTCCAGAAGAAACTTAATGAAAGATATGTTTTTTTGGACTCCAGAAGAAACTAAGGCATACGAACATATTAAAGAGACAATGTGTTGAGCTCCATTATTAGCTACACCAGACTTCAGAAAAACCTTTAATGTGGAATGTGATTCCTCAAGAAATGAAATTGGTGCTATTTTAATGAAAGAAGGAAGACACATTGCTTTTGAAAGCTATCTAATTAAGAAAAAGTAGTTAAAAAAACCTATTTATGAGAAGGATATGTTGGAAATACTACATGCACTGAAGAAATGAAGACCTTACCTAATGGAAGACACTTCAAGGTACAAATAGATCATGATAGTCTTGAATACTTATTGGAATAATGATTATCTTCAAGAGAGAAAAAAAAATGTGTCACAAAGATGTTGGGGTATGACTTTGAAATCATCTACAAAAAAGGGAAACCAAATGTTGTTGCAAATGCACTCTTAAGAAGGGAGCAGGATGTGGAAGCAGTGCTCTATGCCATTTCTATTATCCAACTTGATTGACTGAAACAAGGAATGAATGGAAGAATGATTAAGAGGTATGAATACTCATTCAAAACTTGCAGCAAGATCCCAGTGCATTTGATTCATTTATTTGGAAAACCGATTCACTATGGTACAAATATATCTTATATCTATTTAAGAACTCCCAACTTAAACAAAAGGTTCTTTTGGAAGTGCACACCTCACCTATAGGAGGGCACTTAGGATTTTCAAAAATGTACCACATGGTCAAGAAGGTTTTTTTTTTTGGATGGACTTAGAGATATGATATTCAAAAGTTTGTGGTGGAATGTTTGGTTTTCCAACACAATAAAGTTGAGACAGTTAGACCCCAGGTATTTTACAACCATTATCCATTCCAAGTCAGCGTTGGGAAGAGGTCTCAATGGATTTTATCATAGGTTTACCCAAGTTTGAAGGAAAGAGTGCGATCATGGTGGTAGTTGATAGAATTACCAAGTATGCACTTTTTTGACCATTATCTCATCCTTTCAAATCTAGTGTAGTCACTACTGCATTTATGAAAACAATTCAAAATCTACATGAAAGCCCAAAGATTATTGTAAGTGATAGTGATCCCATTTTCACTAGAAATTTTTGGACAAAATTATTTTCTTGTCTCGATACTCAATTAGCTCATGGATCATCTTATCATCCTCAATTTGATGGGAAAATTGAGATAGTGAATAAATTCTTGGAAGGATGTCTTCGGTTTTTTACATCTGATAAACAAACACAATGTATCAAGTGGTTAGCCCTGATAGAATGGTGGCATAATACTTCCTTCCATACTGCAACAACAATGACCCCATTTATGGCACTTTATGGATATCATCCACCAACCATCACATCGTCTTTAAGAGACAATTCTAAGGTTAAAAAAGTATATCATCATATCTAATATCAACAAGAAGTTCTCCAACTCTTAAAGGATAACTTGACTTTGGCACATAATCAAATGAAACAACAGGAAAATCAACATCATAGTGAAAGATGTTTTAGTGTGGGCGATTGGGTATTTGTAAGACTACAACCATACAAATAAATGTCCCTCAAGTAAGCTAAGAAGGATAACAAATTATCACCAAATTACTATGGCCCTTACAAGGTGTTGCAAAAGATTGGTACTATGGCACACAAATTGGAGTTTCTTGCATCTTCGCGAGTACACCCAATTTTCCATGTTTCATGGTTAAAGAATATTATAGGTGACAAGATTCCAATTCAAACTATATTGCTATAACTTGATAATGAAGGAAAAATCATAATGGAGCATGAAGCAACCACATATACTAGAATCCAACATCTACAAAATTGATCAATTTTAGAGTATCTCATTAAGTGGAAGAACTTACCAGTTGAAGACACCATATGGGAGGATGAGTATTTTATTTAGAAGCATCCAGATCTATTCAAGCATTGAGGACACCAATTTTTTTTATGGAGAGGGGCATTTTAGGTCCCTATAATACTAGTGTAACCCCACATTGTTATTGTTGTGCCCCGTAGAATCCCACTACTATTATTGTTGTGCCTCATAGAATCCCACTATTGTTATTGTTGTTACATTACATTATTATTGTTATGTAGGCCCTAATTATATTTTGAACCCTTAGTCTCCTGTATATACCAATGAGTTCTTGTCATTTGAATCATCCAATAATTTTTCATTTATGTGATGTAAAATGAGGTTTCCCCACGAAGAGTCTTATTTTGAGGTTGTTGAACCATATTTTCTTCTATTTTTGTGATCTAACTACATATCATAGATGGTGGTTATAAAAACCACAAGGAATAACATATTTGACTACTATGGACAATATGACAACTATAGTATCATAGAGCTTGTTGTGTTGTGTTCCTTCCTTTGGGTCTCATTTATGCCATTTCAAGATGTTTGAGGTTGTTTCTCATGGGAATTTATGGAACTAACCATTTCCATAAACTCCACTCTAGAGAGTGTAATTTTCACCACTTTATCTTTTTTGATTTACTTTTGAAGGCTCTAGATCCTTTGCTAAAGGAAGAGGGTAAGTACTCACTCTTTTTACAAGAAAGAAGCGCAAGTATATACTCAAAAATGAATTTTCTCCAAGCTTTTAGTGGGTTTATTTAGTCAAAGAAATACATAGAATGGATAAATGCTAATAGTATGAATTTAATTAGCTAAATGATGTGCCCAAATATGTTATAACAAGATTAAGAGAGGAGTTTCATGGGTAAGCTTTCAAAGTAGTGTATGAATCTAATATGAGTGGATGACATGGTAACATTATCTTGGCTTTGCTATCACGGTTTGACCCGACATAATAGAGGGGCCATGGCTCAAGAACCAAAATATGGCCAATGATATAATGATATAAAGTAAAGGAGGAAATTCACCTCAACAAGTAGGTTCCATACAAAATTTACCTCATCATTTATGAAAGTGATGTATATGTATTTGGATGTGGAATTATGGTACTTATAACACATCATGCCCCTACCACATCATTTATTTAACTTACTCTACAACACCATCCATCAATGTTGTTTTTTCTATTTCTCCTAACAAGAATATGTGATAATATCCCATGATCTTTATTTTAGTATACAACATCAAACATCATGGCATTGTTCATCGCACTCCTAGAACACTATCTCTTTGTATTAATTCATTTGCTTATCTTTACTATTGCGATAGTTCCCTTTATTCTATAGAATAAAATCTCTATAAAAATCCCATTCGAATTATACTTTTGAGATAATCAGTCCATGTATATAAGTAGCACACATAAGAAACACACTCACGTATATACAAGAACATGATTTGACTCCAATAACACATAATAAAGATATCAAAAGTACACTACTTAAATGAAATTTAATCCATTAACACATAAATGTTAATCAATGAAAAAAAGGACAAGAATGAGACTCAAAAGACATGAACACTAGCTGAAAACCATAAAAATGACAAGTTATAACAATTAAATAACAATTAACACTTAATTAATCAACAATTAATCAATATATCCTCTCTGTAACCCTAAAAAATACTCGAATTACATCATTTTTTGCCAAATTAAGGATAAAGTCGATGCAACATCATGGTTTATTGTTATTGTTTGTGTCATTAACACTTAGCTTCCACTCTAGTTTTAAATAAAATTCTAGTTATTATTGTACTATTAACATTAATTTAGGCATAAAACGGGGCACTAAATCTAACACTAATAATGTCAATTTTAGTGTTGGCCTTGTAAAAGTCATAGTGGAAAAATAAAAAATTCAATTAGGAGCAAAGGGTTATTCCCAAGTAAAGGGAATTGACTTTGGTGATAATTTTCAATTATTGGCAAGTTAACTTCTATTAGATTTATTTTATCCGTTACCACTACTTTTTATTTTGAAGTAGAACATATGGATGCGAAGATATCATTTGTACATCGGGCTCTATAAGAATAAATCTACATGAAGAAACCAAAAGGATTTATTGTGAAAGGAAAGAAAGAGTTGGTATGCAGGTTAAAAAAGTCCCTATATGGGTTAAAGCAATCATGAAGGATATGGTATAAAAAATTTGATACTTATATACCGTGACTTGGCTCCACAAGTAGCAAAACATATCACAACATAAATTTCAAATTAGTTGGTGATCATGTTATTTATTTGGTCTTATATGTAGGTGATATGTTGTTGATTGGAAATGACAAGGAATCATCCAGGAAGTTAAAACTCGATTTCTCTTGTAACAACCTTGTTGAATTTCCATGTAAAAAAAATATAAGACCAAGGTCACGTGACACATATTCCAAGATGAATGGTGGGAAAAAATCCTAGTGGGTATCACTTTTGGTTTATTATGGCTAAGGAAATTGGCTAAGGAAAAGAGGCATTAACTTGCATTTATTTATGAAAATAATGGAAAATAGGAGAAAAGGAAGGTGAATGATCACATATTTGCATGAAAAGGAAATTATAGGAAAAATGAACTAAAGTGACGAAAATAGAGGCCTCAATGATAAAGATGCTTCTGAGGATCAGTTCATGGAATATACCAGTTAGGATTTTGTTAGTTCAGTCTTTGGCACTCTCATTCTATTCTCTTTCTCTCATACTCTTGCACACTTAGAGAAATCTTGCAGCGTTGTTGGAGCATGCTTCGAACATTTTAGTTTCATTAGATTTGGAGAAAAAAGGCAAAGGAAGAGAATGAAATCACAAGGGAACACTGAGATCAACAACTACAACGAGTTTTGATTGCAAGTACCGAGTTGCATGTATGATTTCCTTGATAGTTTGGACATGCATGACATATGCATGTGGTTATTTGGTTATGACATGTCATTGGCATGGAGGATTTCCTAGATTGATAGTGGTTTTGCCTAGCCTTACCATTTCCTGGATATCCATGGTGTTATGGGTTTTACCTTTTGTTTTCTGGTTGGTGCTCATGTTCCTTATGGATGTGGGTTGAGTTATTAGTTCCTGGAGCCTTGGTTGGACAAACAATCTAGAAGCCCTGTAAAAACTTGGGTTGAGTTACTATTCTTGGAAGCCTTGATTGGATAAATTTTCTTGAGCCTGACAAAAACTGTGGGTTTAGTAACTAGTCTTGGAATCCAGGTTGGAAAAAACACTCTAGAGCCCTAGACAACTTGGATAAATACCATTGTGGTGATGTCTGACCATGAGGTGGAATCACTGGTTGAGGGTTGAGGTGGTTTGGCCTTTGGAAGCCCTAGTTTGGTTTTCTTGGTTTATTCCATGAGATCTTACATTCATTATTGGAATATGGCATGGGGGTGAGTGGATTAAAGAAAGATATTGGTTCAGCCTAATCTATGGTTGTGTGGTATGTAGAAATATTGAATTTGTTGGCTTTTGCATATGTTAATAAGAGTTCTTTTCCCTTGTATTTCATGAGTAAATGTATTTGCTATTATATGGATTTGATGGCTATTTTATCATTGATATATATTTGGTTATATGTTGGTTATAAGGATGGTTTTATGACATACTTGAGTTATGGTTCTAATCATGATTTGGTTTTTAAATGAAATGTTAATGAATGAATGGCCTAATAGAGGATATTGCAGCTATGGTGACAAGGCATCAAACCTTCTTGACGATTCTCAGATAAGTATGAGACGCCTATGTTCAAATATTTGATTACGACTTGTAGATTTCATGTTTGTCATGTATTTGACAGAATGTTTGTCATGGCTAGGCCTTTTTAGGTTAGGTTTTTGTCTAAGTTTTGTATGGAAGGCCTTGTCCTAGTGTCATTTATCATTCCTAAGAGTTTCATTAGTTTTGGGCAGTGGTTTGGAGACTAGCCTTGAAAGAGTGCCTCAAATCTTGCGATCACAAACATAGAACTGGGTGAAAAAGACTACATTCGCTCCCTTGCAGGCTTGTGCATGTGATTGGAGGGTTACAATCAAACTCTATTAGTGTTGTGCCAATGTTTGGGAGTCTAGGACACCAAAAAGGTTTAAATCAGTATCTAGGCACTTGGAAGGGTGGTTTAGCCCTTCGGGGTCCTCTAGCACTTGATGGAGGGCAGTAAGGTTTTTTTGCATGTTGATTCCAATTCTTTAAGGTGATATAGGAGGTTGAATCATATCATAGTAACTCTTTGTCACATGTTTATCCTGGTAGGCCGGTTAACTTGGGTAAATGTGGGAGGAGGGTGGTTATAGAGTGGTATAAGAGCTCCCAAGTTCAACACTTAGACTGGATGGGCAAAATGTGTTTTTCATGCATGCATGTAGGTTGTATATGTGCTTGTTATGTATGCATGGTGATGGTCATTGTTGCAGTTGTGTTGTCATGTAGAAGTTGATGATGTTGATGGTGGGATGTGTTTGTCATGAATGCATGTCAATTGTATATGCATTTGTTATGCATGTCAATATCTATATGTTGTTATGCATGCATTTCATGGTTATGATTATGCTTGCATGATAGGTTAGGAATGCATTGTGGTGGTCATTAGGTAGTTTGTGTCATGATGATGTTATTGGTGTGTTATGATGCTGATATGTTGGTTGAGATAGAGCAGGAGAAGAAGATTATTAGAGTGAGGTTGCAACAATGGACCTCAGGGTAAGAGAAAATTGTCATATAGGTTTGTATGTTGGGCATGTAGGTCTATTGGTTAATGATTGTTATAGGAATTAAGGTTATATACATGTTTGTCATTCTATTGTTGTTGTGGTTACATGCATGGTAGATGTTAGTGAATCAGTGTGGTCATATGAACATTCATCGGATAGTCATGCATGGTAGTTAACTTGTTGTTATATGCATTGCGGTCATATGCATGATGGTTATGGTCATTGTAACTAAGATATTGATGTTATATGTATCATGCTAATCTAGATTGGCTTGTGCAGATGGTTATGGTTATGATATTAATGTATGAGTCGATATATTTGTGATATTGTGTTATACTAATATGGACTGAATTATGCAAATGTGATAGCCTCCCCTGAGATACATTGAAGTATGGGTTTGGTTATGCCGTCTATTTGGTTTATATAACATGGTATGTTTATATATTATCTGAATGTTTGATTAATTGCATGACGTGAGTACACACGTCTATAAGATTGCATGAAATAATGATCTTGTTTTAAGACTATTGTACTAACATGATATGTACTTGAGTGAAAGTAGGTGCTAGTTGTAGTATTATGATTAATGACCATGAATAGATTATGACATGGATGTTAATCTTGTTAAAAATTGAATTCAAATTAATATACATAATGTCTTTCTCTTTGGAACACATGATTGACATGTGTGAATAGTTGTAGGGCAACATGCTTGTCATTAGTGTGACAAGTTAACAGTTGATTTGTTTATATAACTAACAACTTAGTGACGTGACAATATGTAATAAGCCTCAATTACAACAAGGAAAAGGTAAAAGAAAGGAATAGGGTAAGAATTTCAATGGAAAAGTTTGGAAACCACAATTCCAAATGAATGAGTTCTTTGCATGAATACAGGAAGTCTTCTTAACCTTGATTTTGTCTAATATTATGTGGATATGTGCTATATTCCTGAACATTTATTTGATAGGTATATTAGCTAGTTTTTAGTTATAGTTGGATTCGTCAAGGAATTGGAGTCCAGTGAGAGATGATACATGCATGTGTTCAGATACAAGGCAATGTGCTTGGCACAACAAGGTAAGGAAATTGGTATATTTTTATATTTATCTATACACTAACAGTTGTGTGTTTATGTTAGTATGATGTAGGGATTGCATGGAAAAAAAGTCTACCATGAAATATTGAAGAAGGCTTAGGTTGAGCTTTCCTTTGGAAGCATTGGGAACCATGGGGTTCAGTCATGATGTGTATTGCTAGTTTTATGCTTTTGGTCTTTTGTCATTTTTTTGCACTTGATTTGCAGTTTTGATTGTGTTTAGTGCATTGCCATGCCACTTTGTTTGTGGTGTCATATTGCTATTGGTTTTTCATGGTTTTCTCTTGTTTTCTTCTTGTTCTTGCCTTTATGTTTTGAGGGCCTTGGGAATTGGTTGGGAAAGAGGAAAGTCAATGGATCCCAGGGAGAGCTTTGTGGTACCCAATAGGTAATGAAAGACCCAGATGAAGCTCGATGCATGAATAAAAGACAACTGAAGGCAAGAATACAACAACCAGTTTGACTGGTTGGGTCCATTGAGTTAAATAAACAATGGAACAACAATCATGAGAAAGGTAGTAGGAAAGGTAAAGTAAACGAGATTAATGGAATAGATGCCTTGGATAAGTTGGGAACTATTGTTCTTAATGTTGTGCATGGATAAGGGCAGTTCTCTTGACCTTGACCTTGTGATATCTGGTAATTATGTTGTGATCATGATTATGTTGATGTCTATATGTATACATGTATATATGTATGTCGTTTTTGATAGGGTCTTAGGGATCATGATTGTTTTATGCTAATGTTTATATACTTATATGTATGTATGTATGTATGTTGTTGTCTGACAAGATCATCAAGGATCATTCTTGTGGAATAATGATTGCTTATACAAGTGAATGGCATGAAGGGTCTCTTAGCATGAAGAACCGAGTGGGAAGAGTAACCCTGATAGATCTATGAGGTTAGTATCATGAGATATGAATTGATCTTATATGTTTATACTATGTCTATGTCTATTCTATGGAAAGGTAATGCAGAGGGATACATCTGCGAAATGAAAGTAGTGTGACATGAGACATGTTGGGACAAGCATGGACAAGACACTAAAAGAAAGGTATCTGTTGTACATGTGGTGTTGTGTATGTCTTGTATATGCAGTGTTGTGTACATGTTTGATATGCAGTGTTGTGTACATATGGTGTCATGGGCATGTTGGCTATGTGGTGCTATGTACATATGGTGTTGTGCGCATGTTGTATATGCGGTGCTATGTACATATGGTGCTATGTACATGTATCATATGCGGTGTTATGTACATATGGTGCTATGCACTTGTTGTATTGAAGTGATGTATACATATGGTGTTGTGTGCATGTTGTACATGTGGTGCTATGTGCATGTGGTGTTTTGTGCGTGATTGTGCATGTGGTGTTGTGTTCATGTTGTACATGGGGTACTAAGTGCAAGTGGTGTTGTGTACAAGTCATTTATGTGGTGCTGTGTACATGCCGTGCATGTGGCATTGTGCACACATTGTGCAGGTGGTGCCATGTATATGTGATGTTGTGTACACATTCTGTAGGTAGCAATATGTACATGCAGTATTGTGTACACGTCATACACGTTGTGTTGTGCACATGTGGTACTGTGTTATGTGTATTGTGTAGTCATTGTATCGTGACATGTGTATTTTTTGTATTGTGTTGTACACTGGGTGTAGGTGTATGTATTGTGTTGTACACTGGGTGTAGGTGTATTTGTTGTGTTGTACACCGGGCGTAGGTGTGTGTGTTGTGTTGTACATCAGGTGTAGGTGTATGTATTGTGTTGTACATTAGGTGTAGGTGTATGTGTTGTGATTTACACTGGGTGTGGATGTATGTATGGTCTGATACACCATGTGTGGGTGTGTGTGTTGTGAAGTACACTATGTGTTTGTATGTGATTGGAGAGAAGGCATTGGGTGCTTGTTGGGCATGGCTATCGATTTAGTGTGTGTGCGGAAAGGATAAAGAAAAAACGCAGAAGAAAAGAACTGATTAAAGGATAAGTATCAATATTTTATTTATTTTTTATTATGCAGGAAATCTATGACTCTTATTTATGATGGTTACATGTGATATATGATTTTGATTTATGATGGTTGTGTTTGAGCTAACTAGATGTGATATGTTATACATGATGATTTGATTAAACAACTAGTTTGACTTGTTGCAACAAGAAGTGAAAAAAAATAAAAGTGTACCTTATTGACGGGCCACCAATGAGGTATGATTTGAATTTATTTCAATTTGTTTGGAGTCTAATGGAAATTATGTGATTGGTATCGAAGAGCATGGAAATGCTCGGTTTGGGTGGTTGAAACTGACAACAAGAATTAGTGGTAACAACAAAAATGAATTGGAACAAGCAGAAGTATGTTTGTAAAGCACTTTAGGAGCAAGGCCATTATGGGACACTGGTACCCAATAGTGTCCATTGATTGCCATGTGCATGCTATGATGGTTATGATGGTTTTGAGGCAGGGATATGCCTTGGCTTTTGGACCTTCTAATGCGAGAAAACATTACCAAGGGAGGGGTCATCGTAGGGACTATGTAGCAGATAAGGGGATGCCCATAGAACTTGGAAGGTGCTTGATTGCATGGAAGGGGGTGACTAGATTGCCCAAGGGTCTGTGTAGCAGAGAAAGGGAGGCCAGGGATACATTGACTTTGATCATTAGCACTTCCAGATGGAATCAAAAGAACATTGGGGGCATGCCCTGGAATAATGAGCAGGTAATTGTTCATTGAGAGGACAAGTGGCACAAGATTGTAGTGCTGGACATTATATGCAAATTTGACTTTCACAATGGATTCTAGAATTCTTGGGAAGGATTTGAATCCTAGTACTACTTTTGAGGGTGGAGGTGCGAGCCTCTGGATTCCTTTGTTGCTGATGTGGGTATTGTATCCTTTTATTTTTTGGTTGAGCAATGTGTATATTATTGTAAATACTGTATCGAGTTGTGTTTATAAAGCTCCATAGACAATATGTTTATTTTCTGGTTGAAGCAAATGTGTATGAGTATATATGTGGTTATTATTGTAAATACCATAATGAGATGTGTTATAAAGATCCAGTAAACAATATGTTTGTCATGTTTCAGTAATGGTCATTGTAAATACTACAACAAGCTGTGTTACAAATATCCATGGGAAATATGTTTTGTTTTTAGTGGTCTTGTTGGTTATAGGTGTCATAGAACACCAAGGACAATGTTCCCCCAAGTGGGAGTGTTTTGTAGCAGTCCTGGTTGAATTTCCATGTAAAAAAGAAATATAAGACCAAGGTCATGGGATACATATTCCAAGCTGAATGGTGGGAAAAACATCCTAGTGGGTATCACCTTCAATTATTATGGCTAAGGAAACTGGAAAAGGCATTGGCTAATGAGAAGAGGCATTAATTGACATGTATTTATGAAAATAATGGAAAATAGGAGAAAATGAAGTTGAAAGGTCACATATTTGCATGAGAAGGAAATTAGAGGAAAAATGAAGGAAAATGAAGAAAATAGAGGCCTCAATAATAAAAAGGTTTATGAGGATCAATTCATGGATTTTTCTAGTTAGGATTTTGTTAGTTCATTCCTTGGCACTCTCATTGTATTCTCTTTCTCTCATACTCTTACACACTTAGAGAAATCTTGGAGCATTGTTGGAGCATGCTTGGAGCACTCTAGTTTCATTGGGTTTGGAGAAAGAAGGAAAAGGAAGAGTAGGAAAGTGCAAGGGAACATCGGGATCAACAACTACAATGAGTTTTCCTTGTAGGTACCGAATTGCATGTATGTTTTCCTTGCTATTCTAGACATGCATGGAATATGCATGTGGTTATTTGGTTATGATATGTCATTGGCATGGAGGATTTCTTGGATTGACAGTGGTTTTTCCCAGCCTTGTCATTTCCTGGATAGCCATGGTGTTGTGAGTTTTACCTTTTGTTTTCTAGTTGGTTTTCATGTTCCTTATGGTTGTGGGTTGAGTTATTAGTTCTTGGAGCTAAACGCTCTGGAAGCCCTGTAACAACTTGGGTTGAGTTACTAGTCCTGGAAGCCTTGGTTGAAAAAATGCGTTGGATCCCTTGGTGGGTTTAGTTAATAGTCTTGGAAGCCTTGGTTGGACAAACGCTTTGGAGCTTGACGAAAATTGTGGGTTGAGTTACTAGTCCTAGAATCTTGGTTGGAACAAATGATTTAGAGCCCTAGATAACTTGGGTATAAAATGATCTGGTGATGGTTAGTGATGTACAACTATGAGGTGGAAACACTGGTTGAGGGTTGAGGTGGTTTGGCCTTTGGAATCCCTAGTTTGGTTTTATTGGTTTATTCCATAAGATCCCACATTCATGCTTGGAATATGGCATGGGGGTGATTAGATGAAAGAAATATTTGGTTCAACCCAATCTATGGTTGGGTGGTGCGTGGAAGTCCTTGACTTGGTTAGATTTTTCATATGTTAATAAGAGCTCTTTTCCCTTGTATTTCATGAGTAAATGTATTTGTTACTATGTGGCTTTGATGGTTTTTCTATCATTAATATTTCTATGGTTATATGTTGCTTATAAACATGGTTTTATGTCAAACTTGAGCTATGGTTCTCATCATGATTTTGTTAGTAAATGAAATGTTAATGAATGAATGACCTAGTAGAAGATATTGTAGCTATGGTGAGAAGGAATTATACCTTCTTGATGATTCTCAAATAAGTATGAGATCCCTATGCTCATATATGTGATTATGACTTGTATATTTCATGTTCATCATGTGTTTGATGGAATTCTAGTCATGGCTATGCCTTGTTAAGTCAAGTTATTGTCTAAGTTTTGCATGGAATGCCTTGTCCCAGTGTCATTTATCATTCCTAAGAGTTTCATTAAGTTTTGGGCATTGGTCTAGAGACTAGCCCTAAAAAAGTGCCTCAAATCTTGCAGTCTTAGGCATAGAACTAGGTGAAAAGGATTACAGTCACTCCCTTGCAGGCTTGTGCATGCGACTAGAGGGTTATAGTATGCTAATGTCTGGGAGTCTAGGACATAAAAATAGAGGTTTAACTTGGGGTATGGGAACCTAGAAGGGTGTGTTGGTTGTAGTATAGGGCTTATAAATGTACCAAAATTTAATTTCTCAATCCAGAAAGTTCGTGAACTTCGAGGCGCAACACTAGAAATGCCTAAGAAATCCCCTAGAAACCTGCAAAACAAATTCTAGTCCGACTTGCACAATAAATCAAATCATGCACTAAAAAGGGAACTTGAGAAAACATCAATCCAGGGAATCAAAATCATGCAGGAAATAAAAGGAAATCTTGTACTATTTAACAACGTGAAAGCAAATTCTAAGTACGAGCAACTAGAAGGGAAATCAGAACTAAAACCAAGCATTGCTGGCACAATATCAAAAAGACTATAAATGATGGAATAAATTCATGAGAAAATCAAAAACCATTCTGCCTGCACTAATTCTGCTGCATCTACCTTTATGTAAAAGAAAGCATTGGAAAAATTTACTGCGTAAATAAACTTATGAAAGAAATGGATGCAATATTGATTCTTTCACCTTCCTTGTCCCTAGAAATAAATCTTGTAGAACTGCCCAGAAGTTTAAAGGCAACTATAATGGAAAATAAACATTATCGCTTTTCTGACACAAGGCAATTTCAATGTCGGCTCTGCAAGCATCATGATTTAAAATGATAGAAATATATATGCGATCTCTACTTCTGAGTAACATATGGTTTCTTGTAAGCATAGATTGAATGAATGCGTTAATACCTTAAAACCAAAAGCACTCAAGTCGATCTCAGGTTTTGTAATATAAATTAAACAGATCTGAATATTTTCAATGGTTTCAAGTTGCACATCACAACTCATAAAGGCAGAGTGTCATTGAATAAGTCGATCTTGTAAATTCATATGTTTTGGAGGGACGCAACCCTTATTCGGTATAAATAAATGTTTTGAGTGCAGGAACAATTCTTAATGGAAAAAACCAAATCAATCTTGCAGTTGAAAGGAAAACATTTCAGCGAATTTAATAACGCCAAATTGAAGAAGGAAAGAGACTGGAAACAGTTAAATATTTCACATGGCAAAGATAATTTAAATGCTATTTAATCTAAAAGATGTAGAGCGGTGTCGAGCTGGTGTGGAGGCCAACCCAACCAGCTCACACCCTCTATTAGTGGCCTGGTTCACACAAAATTTAAAATCATTAGATGTAATAAATAATTAAACAGAACATGGAAAGAAATGTTTCAATTAATATTTTAACCCAGTATTTTACATTATACAGGCAAACACTTAACTCCAGCAAGAAGGAGAAGCAACTCATAACCTATGATCTACGTGATGCTACATTGGGACCAACTTCTTCTCCCTTCTATGCATTCCTCCCGTGTTTGTGCGTGCTTATGTTATCGATGAATTGATTCACTGACTAACCTCCCTTGCTCCAAGCAATTATAATCTTATATATATGCATCCAATTACAATTTGGGATTTTACAGCTAATTGAAATATAGGAGGGTAGGTCATCGATCTCAACTATTTGCCAAGAATAAAATTAGTTTTGCAACTAAATGTCAAAATAGGTAAATTGTTCCTCTTTTCCTGGAATGGTGATATTGTTGGAAAGTGTGTTTTGAATTCTCTCTTCTTCTTTGCATGATGATGAACTGATCACAAGAATATCACTCAGAGGAACAACTTTTATCACAGACTTCAATATCATATTCTCTACATCCACGCGATTATCCATCACAACATTCATCTTCATAATAGCCAGGCTCATCAGTTACTATCATCGTAGCTCCAAGACTGACATTACGAGCTTGACGCCTAAATCTGATCAAATGAGGACCTTCATGGACATTGAAGTAGGAGCCAATTCCATGACCAGCCCCATGGCGATAGTCAAGACCATCTCTCCACAAAGGCACTCTAGCAAGAATATCAAGGGCATGTCCTGTCATGCCACTGGGGAAAACTACAGCGTCCAGTGTTATGTGACTATTTAGAACCACAATGTAGCATGATTTTTCATGTGTTGAGGGATTTCCAAAGTGCACAATTTGTGTAATATCAGTTGTGCCATCCATATATTGTCCTCTACAGTCACACAAATAAATAATGTCAGTCTGCAATTCAACACATGTTTCATGGTTTGGTGCATAATGAATGATAATAACATTTGGACCCATAAATGAAATTGTTGAGAGCTAGGTTGAACCTGCTCCATGTTTCCCATTATTACTCGGCATAATACCATGTGCTGTAAGCCATTTTTGTCAACATCTGAATAGCCAACACTGAGATGTGAACAATATTATGGAGAAAGATAAACACCGATGCCATAAGCTGCCCCATTGTTGGGTGTATTGGTTTGGCCAAAACCATGTAATACAATACCAGCTACACCCTTCTGAGAAGTATCATGCCAAGAATATCTGATATTAGCTTTGCCACAAAATTTTCTAGTAATCTCAACGTGATTAAGAAATTCTTACAATCGAGTCTGTGTCAAAGAACTTGATGGCACACATCGATAAATGCCAACAATGATGCTAAATTTTACAAGTGTACTAAGACCAGCCAGAAACTTGTTCCTCATAGATACATACTCATGATTATGATTCTCTAATTTAATTAGTTTGTATTTTCCATGCGCTTTATAGCAACAAATTGTGCAGTACCCCTTATCAATTCCTTGTGCCTTTTGTAGAAATAAAATCAACTGAAAGAAAAGACTGGTATTATTTTTGGAGGAAGCATAACAAGTGGATACAGTAGATAATCTCTTATATACCACCAATAAACTCCAACCACATGTAACACAAAAACCAATATGATGTCATTGAGGACTGAAAATGAGTGTAGTCCAGAAACTCTTCAAAGTGCAGGAAGCCCATTGGAATCCCAATTGGTACAATAATCTGTTGCATGGTATAGGAACATGGTGCAGGAATCTGCTACATTGTCCAAGAAGGTAAATGTAGGACCAAAGCCTGTATAAAGGCATGATCGAACTGGTTTTAAATCTGCAACATACAAACCTTTATTAATAATGTTTCAATCCTGATAAAACAAGGGAAGTAACGAATACTTGCAACAATAATCATTTAACCAACAACAACATGAGAGGTTTCGAGTAAAAATAAGACAAGACAGAGGCCCAACATCCCCCCATGCTGACCATCTTGCATGTCCTCATGCAGGGAATTCTGGTACTGCCACTCCCTTGCAAAAAACAAAATAAAAACATTTATAGGCATTTGTAATGATGTTCCTGCAATTATGTGTGATCACATTTCCTGTGCTTGATAAAGCTTGCTCTAAAAAACAGACTGTTTGCTGGACTCCTTATTTGTTTATACTGATTTCAAGAAAATATGCCATGGAAAAACTAAATTGCAAGGATGGCGTTATTACTTGAATAAAATAGACAACTTTTAAAATTTCCAAAAAATATCTCGAAGGCATCCCTAATAAGAAGTTATACTTTAAAATCCTCATTGTAAATATGAGTGACATGATTTAAAAGACATGGTGTTAAAAGTAGACATAGTAATACCTTCCCACAATGACCATTTTACCATTATCCATGTATAGTTGAAGCTCCTCTTGTCTCGGCACAATGAATTGCCTATACTAAGGGTCCCACGTTCATAAAAATCATTCCAAAAAAATAGAACTCCAAGCTCTAAAACAGAAGGATTTTAAATCCATTCTCAAAGAGAATGATAATGAGTTCATGGAAAGCAAAAAAACCAAGTAAACTATAGTGTAAAGCTAACTTTAACACCATAGGCATGCCCCTGCTACCAGCAGGCGTCTATATCCTCAACAAGGATAGCTTTTAACCTCATGAAATGCTTGTGTCCCACCTATTAGATATCAACTCAGAGTTATTTAAGAGAATGTACTTTTTCTCTTTTTATAAGTTAATTGAAGGCCACTGTCCTGGCTTGGTAACCAGCTAATGACTGTGCCATTCATAGGAACTAACAAGAATGAACAAGCTGACTCACGATGAGACCTCTTGTCTTCTAGCTTCTGCAACTGAATGTCATTACCCTGGCTTGGTGGCCCATGTGGTAATGTCATTCTCCTTAGGACCCATGATCATAGTAGGTTAGCTCATAATGAGACCTCCTATACCTCAAATAATTCGTTTATGTTTGAAGCAAAAAATCTAATTATGATTAAGCTCAAATAGGTTACTTAATAGGTGGGGAAGAAAATCTACTCCTTAAGAGTGCAGGATGGCGTGAAAAGTTTTTAATTACTATTCTTTATTGGTTGGTCGTGCTATCTTAAAGACTTATTTCAAAAAACATCTGAGATAATGACTAAAAAAGATTCCTTGAGTTGGTCATGTCAGGGTTCTTTATGAAAGCTTATTAGAGTTTTGTACGTGTGGTTTCATAGGTCCCTTTGAAGAGGAACTTGAAAAGATTTTCTGGATGATAGCTTTTTTGAATAGGAGAGAAGTATTATATGTAGCTTATAATAATACCCTTTACTGACATATGGATCAACAATCAAAGTCACTTTAAAATATGAGGCATTAAGTGTGAAGTTCTTCTAACAAGTCTTACCACGAGAATGCATAATAAAAATTTCAAAAGATGTGCTTTTAGGGAATCACAAGTTCAAGAGTGTTGTTATACATCTTTATTCATTATTCTCATATTACCCTACCCTATTTTTAAAGAAGGAAATATCAACTTTAAGTGTAGACATACTTCTAATGAAGCCATGTGCATAACAAAATGATGATTATACTCACAATTAGTTGTAAAGAATAGACTTCAAGACATAACAAAGCATGAGAAACCAATTGCTTCAATTGACATGGTACCAAGAATTTCTGAATGATTAGGAGATAAGGTGGCTTGATGACTGCTCGAAACTAGGATTCAATGGAATCCACGTATATATGATTCTCCAAATGATGAAAATCTTCCACAGTTTGATAGTCACTCTCCTAGGGGAACAAAGAATCTAGTGAAAGACAAAAGATAAATCCCTCAAGTTCAAGCTCAAATATTTGATTTTCAAATTGACAAGAATGGTTGAGAGAGATTCTAGGGTTTTGAGCTTCAACAACATTTTGAGAACAAGTTCCAATGAAATATTGCTCCTCTGGTGGTCTTTGAATTATACCTTCCTTGGATAAATGTTTTGCAGTAATGGGGGAGGTTTCCAAATTCATTCCTTTTCCCAACATGGAAGATGTGACATTTTGTTCGATAGTGGGAAGAATAGGTGTTTCAAACTATTGTGCAACCTGATGGTTTAGATTAGGGTTTAGAAAATGGTTTGGGCTAGGGTTTTGGTTAAGGCTTGGACTATGATTTGGATTTGGATTGGGATTAAGCTTTGCACTAGGGTTAGGTCTAGGGTATGGACTAGGGTTAGGGTATGGATTAGGGTTTGGGTTAGGACTAGGGTATGGATTAGGGCTAGGGTATAGACTAGGGTTAGGGTATGGATTAGGGTTTGGGTTAGGACTAGGGTATGGATTAGAGCTAGGGTATGGATTAAGGCTAGGCTAAGGGTATGGACTAGGGTTAGGGTATGAATAAGGGTATGGATTAGGGTTGGGGAAAGGATTAGGGTAATGTTGCACATGCAGCTGGGACCATGGAGGAGGATGACTTGATGGTGCATTGGAAATAAATTGTGGTTTTTGTTGATGTTCAAGTGATTGAATTTGCATGGGATATTTCTTTAGAGAGAAGGATCCAAATTATTCTTGAGGCCATGGAGATATCTGGCTCAAGGATGAGGGCCAAGGAGAGGGCCACTGCATCCATGAAGCAGGGTGTTCAATTGGGGGAGGATTAAAAGTTTTCCATTAAACTGTAGGATTGTAGACATGTTGAGGAACCTACTAAGGATAATAAACATTATTCCAAGTATAAAATGGTAATGGGCCTTGAGTTATACTTTGAAGTCGATTCGATTCCTTACTTGATTTATTGAGTGCCTTTAGTAATCTGGGTAGTGCTAGGCAACGTTTTGCTAGATCATCTTCTTCACAAATTTGGCAAACTTTCATGCTACCGAGTGGACACTTTCCAAGGAAGTGTTTCTTTCTGCAGTTGGCGCAAAAGATAAGCAATGGTTTGCCATCCTTCTCCTACACTTCCTGCAAATCATCCAATTTTGAAATCAAAGATTTAATAATATCATTCTTATGTTCAATCAAAATATTAATTATTCCGCTTGTTAATTCTTCATTGGATGAATTGTATGTCTCTGTAGTAGCATAAAAATTCCTCATTAGATGATTCCTCAAAATACCATTTTCTTGGTTTTTAACAAGCCAACTGGTACATTTGTTAGCACATGAATGGTGTGTATATCTATCTATCTATCTATCTATCTATCTATCTATCTATCTATCTATCTATCTATCTATTTATATATAATATATATAATAGATAATATATATATAATATTAATATATTTATATATATATAATAATATTATATATATATATATATATATTATATTATATAAATATATTAATATATATAATAATATATAAATAAGGGTGGGGAGTTCTTACAATATCAAATAAAATGAGAAACCTTAAAGAAACAGTGCAGGAAGGAAATAAATTCAAAGAACATAAAATTGCAAGAGAAACTAGGTGCAGGAAAAAAAAAGCATCGGGTCACCAAGGTCAATCCGCACCTCCCCGAAAATGGCGCCAAAATGTTGGTTGCAGTATAGGGATTATAAATGTACCAACATTTAACTTTTCATTCTAGAAAGTTCGTGAACTTTGAGGTGTAGCACTGGAAATGCCAGAGAGATCCCCTCGCAACCTGCAAAACAAATTCTAGTCCAACTTGCGCAATAAATGAAATCCTACACTAAAAATTGAACTTGAGAAAACATCAATCTAGGCAATCAAAATCATGTGGGAAATAAAAGGAAATATTGTACTATTTAACAATGCGAAAGGAAATTCCAAGTATGAGCAACCATAAGGGAAATCAGAACTAGAAACCAAGCAGTGCTGGCACAATATGAAAAGCACTGTAAATGTTGGAATAAATTCATGAGCAAATCAAAAACCATTATGCCTGCACTAATTCTGATGCATCTACCTTTGTGTAAAAGAAAGCATTGGCAAAATTTACTGCGTAAATAAACCTATGAAAGAAATGGATGCAATATTGATTCTCTCGCCTTCCTTGTCCTTGAAATAAATCTTGTAGAATTGTCCAGAAGTTTAAAGGCAACTATAATGGAAAATAAACATTATCGCTTTTCGAACATCAGGCAGTTTCAATGTCGAGCATCATGATTTAAAATGGAAGAAATATATATGCGATCTATGCTTTTGAGAAACATATGGTTTCTTGTAAGCATAAATTGAATGAATGCGTTAATACCTTAAAACCAAAAGCACTCAAGTCAATCTCAGGTTCTGGAATATAAATTAAACGCATTTGAATATTTTCAATGGTTTCAAGTTGCACATCAAAACTCATAAAGGCAGAGTGTCAATGCATAAGATGTTCTAGAGAGACACAATCCTTATTCGATATAAATAAATGCTTCGAGTGTAGGAACAATTCTTAATGCAAAAAACCAAATCAATCTTGCATTTGAAAGGAAAGCATTTAAGCAGATTTAATAATGCCAAATTGAAGAAGGAAAGAGACTAGAAACAGTTAAATCTTTCACACAACAAATGATAATTTAAGTGTTATTTAATCTAAAAGATGTAGAGGAGTGTTGAGCTGGTCTGGCGGCTAACCCAACCAGCTTACACCCTCTATTAGTGACCTGGTTCACACAAAATTTAAAATCATTAGATGCAATAAATACTTAAACATACCATGGAAAGAAATGCTTAATTAACATTTAAAACCAGTCTTTTACATTATATAGACAAACATTAACTCCAACAAGCAGGAGAAGCAATCCATAACCTATGATTTGCGTGATGCTACATTGGGACCAACTTCTCCTCCCTTCTACATTTTCCTCCTGTGTCTATACGTGCTTATGCTATCGACATATTGATTCACTGACTAACCTCCCTTGATCCAGGCAATTCTAAGCTTATATATATGCATCTAATTACAATTTGGGATTTTACAGATAATTGAAATATAGGAGGGCAGATCATCGATCTCAACTATTTGACAGGAATAAAATTAGTTTTGCAACTAAATGTCGAAATAGGTAAATTGTTCCTCTTTTCCTGGAATGGTGATATTGCTGGAAAGTGCGATTTGACTTCTCTCTTCTTCTTTGCGTGATGAAAAACTGATCACATGAATATTGCTCAGACGAATGAATTTTATTAGAGACTTTAATATTCTGTGCTCTACATCCATAGGATTCACCGTCACAACATTCATCTTCATAATAGCCGGGCTCATCAGTTACTATCATCATAGCTTTAAGACTAACATTACGAGCTTGAGGCCTAAAGCTGATCAAATGAGGACCTTCATGGACATTGAGGTAGGATCCAATTCCATGACCAGTCCCATGGTGATAGTCAAGACCATCTCTCCACAAAGGCACTCTGGAAAGAATATCAAGGGCATGTCCTGTCATGCCATTGGGGAAAACTGCAACGTCCAGTGCTATGTGACCGTTTAGAACTGCAATGTAGCATGCTTTTTCATGTGTTGAGGGCTTGCCAAAGTGCATAGTTCATGTAATATTAGTTGTGCCATCCATATAATGTCCTCCAAAGTCACACAAATAAATATTGTCAGACTGCAATTCAACACATGTTTCATGGTTTTGCATAATGAATGATAACAGCATTTGGACCCACAGATGAAATTGTTGAGAGCCAGGTTGAACCTGCTCCCCGTTTCCCATTATTACTCAGCATAATACCATGTGTTGTAAGCCATTTTCGTCAACATCTGAATAGCCAACACTGACATGTGAATAATCTTCTGGAAAAAGATACACATCGATGCCATAAGCTACCCCATTTTTGGGTGTATTGGTTTAGCAAAAACCATGTTATACGATGCTAGATACACCCTTCCGAGAAGTATCATGCTAGGAATATCTGATATTAGATTTGCCATGGAATTTTCTAGTAATCTCAACGTGATTTTGAAATGTCTACAATCGAGCCTGTGTCGAAGAACTTGATGGCACACATCGATAAATAAATACCAACATTGTTGCTAAATGTTACAAGTGTATTTAGACTAGCCAGAAACTTGTTCCTCACAGCTACATACTTATGATTACCATTCTCTAATTTAATTAGTTTTTATTTTCCATGCACTTTATAACAACAAATTGTGCAGTACCCCTTATCAATTCCTTGCAACTTTTGTGGAAATCAAAACAACTGAAAGAAAAGAATGGTATTGTTTTTGGAGGAAGCATACCAAGTGGATACAGTAGATCATCTCTTCTATACCACCAATAAAATCCAACCACATGTAACACAAAAACCAATATGATGCCGACGAGGAATGAAAATGAGTGTAGTCCAAAAACTCTTCAGAGTGTAGGAAGACCATTGTAACTAGTGTAGGAATCCCAATTGGTACAAGAATCTATCGCATGGTACAGGAACATGGTGCAGTGTGAGGTCCCTATACTACTAGTGGAACCCCTTTTTTTTATTAGTACAACCCCCTTATTGTATTGTTGTGCCCATGTAGTCCCCATATTGTTATTATTGTGCCCCATAGAATCCCACTATTGTTATTATTGTGCCCTTACATTATTATTGTTATGTCAGCTCTGATTATATTATGACCCCTTAGACTCCTATATATAGAAAGGCGGTCTTGTCATTTGAATCATCTAAGAATTGTTCATTTGCATAATTTAAAGGAGGTTTCCCCCTCAAAGAGGCTTATTTCTAAGGCTTTCATCTATCTTTTCTATCTTTATGTGAGCTGGTTTCATAACATTTGGTATCAAAGCTTTGGATTCTAGGGTTTCACAGCTCCAAACAGGTCATCGTGGTATTTTCGCTATAACGTTTTTTCTACAACGTTTCAGAATCTAAAAAAAAACCCATTTGAGAAGAAATCGTGCTAAACCATGTGTCCAAATTTCAGATCTTTTCTCACTATTTTTTCAGATATATGATCTGAGAAAGTTAGGGTTTTTGTAGACTCCCAAATTACAACCTAAACAGGTGACCTTGGAAAAATCGTCATTAATTTCTCTTTGAGCAACAAATTGAAATTTCATAAGTTATAGAAATAGGATGGACTGTAGATTTTTGTGTGTAGTTTTCAGATTCGAAGGTCAAAACAATGACACGTGGCACGTCATACAAGTTCACTCTAGTGAAACATTATATAATCTGGTCATCTTAGGAGATTGGGCATAACTCTTTCTTGGAGAATCAAATTCTGATCAGACTTGCGGGGTTAGAAAGAGGACTTAGAGGGTTACTGCAAGAGAAAACCTTAGAACTTTGAGATATAAAAGTATAGAGTTACAGTCATTTCAAGATCGAGCTCCTGAAATCAAGAAAATGTGATATGAGGAAGTTTGATGGAAAGGATCTAGTAAATTGGATACTACAGATGGAGCAATATTTTGATCTACATGGTGTACCACTGTTACAAAAGGTATGTATTTCATCTTCATATTTAGAACCGGATCAATTTTATGGTATAAAGGGCTTTATTCTCATAAACAACTTGTTATTTGGTCAATTTTCACGGAGGAAATGATAGCACATTATGAGGATACAAAGAGCAACACCACAACAATTGGAATAAAAAAGAGGAAAAGGGCTTTGTTACAAAGTAGAAAGTAAAATTATGGAAACAAGGAAGTCTACCCCTCACAACTATAAATATGGAAGTGTTGTTTCTCCTAGCCTTCCACAACCTACAAGGGTTACACCATAACAAT
>APFE031346402.1:57618-68036 GCA_000404065.3 Pinus taeda
AGAGGTCTAGGCTAGAGACATATTCTGGCGTCGTAAAACCTGGTAACTGTTGTTTTCATTGTTGGTTGGGTGATTCCTCCACTCTGAGACGACAAGTGCCAATATGGACTTGTGATCCCATGTACCGTCGAGTATATTTTGGGAGACCACAATAGGCTACATCCTTTATCCTTAGGAAGCCATGTCTGCCACCCTATCGATCTCAATGCACTGAACATAACATTCGGGAAGATTGATTGCTATACCGTAAAAAGTATTCTGCAGTTTTGCGATTGGTTTGGTAATCCCCTCTACCTAGATCTCTAGAGGAGTCCATTTTGCTCCTTTTCAGACTCCTTAAAGGAAAAGGTCCTCTGAGCACTTGTCACTTCAGGCTCAATAAAGTCGAAGGCGGCTAGAGTCATCTTTTGCTTTTTCTCGACTCTTTAAAATTGAAAAAACAAGTTGTGTCAAAGCGTCTAAAATTCATTTAATTCGAAAACATTTTTTCCTTTTATTTTGAGTTGATCAAGTAATTCGCAATCATGGAAGAAAGTCAATCAAAACCCCGTCATTCGCAGAGACTTACGAGTCAACCGTCATTGACTCCGGAAGCGAAACCATTCTGGATGAAGCGAACTCGTTTGACCGGATCAAAGTCCCCTAGGTTGGTTGGAGCAAGCACTCCAACATCCTCAGAGACTCCGGTTACTCCAAACATTTCTGGTATCCCTACCTCTACAGAAGAAATTCCATAACAACAAAAGGACACTGCAACTGATCCTAGTGTGATGGCAAACACTTCTATTCCTGAACCAACTCCATCTACAGCTGATTCGGAAGGTGTTACTCCCCAACTGTCTGTTGTTGCAGAACCTATATCTTCTTTGACATCAGAAATATTTTACGGACCTGGCGGTCTGCCTCTTCCTCCTGGATTGATTGCCATGGAAGAGATTGTGGAAGATCCTCCATCTAGCACTCTAATGCAACTTGGAGCAAGGATCACCCTGTATCCTTCTTCATCAGAAGATATTCACCCGCCATCGGAAATTCCTGAAGAATCGCTGAGGAATATTTTGGATAGGCTTAATATGTCTGAACAACCGTCGACATCAAGGACTGTGTTACCCGACACAACAACAACAAAAGCACCTTCTGCTACTCCGAAAATGTTCACTGGCATGCCGTCTATCCCAACCAGCTTTCAATCGCTGGATGGAGTCCATCCAGGGGCTATTTCGATAGTATGGACTGTTCCCGTTTGTTCGTTCGGAATTATATCTGGAATCTCTTACGTTGAGTCTCAACAAATTGATCCTTCACAAGGTCAATTTGGGCAAACTAGTCCCCAAAGGCAAATCATTCCTTTGAGTACTGGATTACCATCGTATGGAGGGTCGTATACCCTTTCATTACCTTCCTCAGAAAGACAAACATGCATGAGTTCACAACAAAATTTGGGTTATGCTGGAATCACAACTAGTGGTTGGGTGCCAATCTTGCCTCAACAACCAAGAGTTGTATGGTCAATACAACAAATTTTACCTATGACAAATATCCCCACTATGCTAGCTATTGTGGCAGTATCGCAAGTACAAGCGTCACCAGTTGTATGCCAACCTCAAGTTTTTCAGGTTGTAATGCAACAATCTCTTGTACCTACGACACAATCGCAATCACCAACTAGTGGAATGGCACAGGTTCAAACGGGGAACACCAACCCCCATCTTGGTCAAACAGTCAGTACTGGTCAATAGCCCATGACTTCACAACCATGGCTGGTGCAATACCAACAACTGCAATTCTAGCAGGCTTACCAAGGATATGAGCAACAAGTCTTTGCAAGTGGTGGGCAACCGTATCAACCATATCATAATGGTTATGCCCATCAACCTTACCAAAGTTACCAACATCAAATGCATTATGCTGGTATGCAAAGACCGACTACTCAAACGATTCCATCTTATCCTGGGTATGCTCAACCAAGCCTGAATCAACAGTTGCCTTTTGTGGCAACTTTAGAGTTACCGGATCTAAGTCAACTAACGAACGATCTAATTGCTTACGCCCCTTGGTGGCTGAGGATTCCGCATAAACTTCCGTTTGATATTCCTAAATTTAATGGAAATCCGGGCGAAGACCCATCAAATCATGTGATGAACTTTCATCTATGGTGTTCATCAAACACTCTTAATGATGATTCGATTAGGCTTCACCTCTTTCAGCGAACGCTAACTGGTCCAGTAGCAAAGTGGTATATCGAATTGCCTAAAGCTTCGTTTGATAACTTCAGTACCCTAGCCATAACCTTTTTAACCCATTTTCAGCTACCTATAAGTTACGCAATAGGAACTGAGCTACTTACCAATTTCAAACAAACGACAGCCACTCACATATCCGATCATATTCATGAGTAGCGACGTCGTCGTAGAATGGTAAAGACGTATGTTCCTGATCAGCTATTGGCTGAATGGTTTATTAAGTCACTGTTACCCGCTATTACCAAAGATGTGGCAAAGGGAGGAGTCATCACTGAAGAGCAAGTTATTGCTCATGCACAATATCTAGACCTAGTCTATACTCAGTATGGCACACTCTACGATAAAATCCCTGATGGTCCTAGACCAGAATTTTCCGTTCCTCCGCCTCCTAGATCAAACAAAGACTCTCATGCTGGTGATGGTGTGATAGGTACGACAAGCACTAAAACCGCAAAGGCTACATCAAAAAAGGCCTGCACGGTTGTAAGTCAAAATGAAAATGAGGAACTTCTAGCCTCGGAAGTAAATGCCATGTCGACAGACAAAGGAAAAGAACCCAAGATACTAGGAGGCAAGAAGAAAAAACAAGGGAAGAATAAAAACAAGGAGGACTCATCTCCTAAAAAATCTTCAGCAAATCCTTCTGGGAATAGTAAACCAAAAACTCCATGTCATATATGTGACGAGGACCACTGGACCAATGAGTGTCCATATAAAGAAGAACTTAGAAAATCATTCAAAAGTTCAAAAACCTCAGCTGTATTGACTGATCCATTCCCAAACCCAGGAACAAATCTGGTTGCTAGAGAAAATGCTTCCCCGTCCTAGGTGCTAATGTTGTCAGTTTCAAAACAACTGAATGATGCTCTAATATCGAAAAGGAGTAAAGATTACAAGAATCCGCAGATGTTGAACAACAAGGATAATGATCAACCTAGTAGTTCAACAACAACTTCAACCAAAGTTGTGCCACCCATCATTCCTGAATTAACAATAAAACCGCCAAAGGGATTAGTACACAAATCGACATTTAATCCTCATGCCTAAGCAACACAACACTATAATATAGTGGAGGATTTAGCCCAATTGCCATCCGCAATGTTGACTCTTGAGGTACTACAAAATTTCCCCTCCCAAAATCAGGCTTTATTATTAGCAATAGGTGGGATTGACCTAACGGACTCCAATCTTGTATCTTTTAATCACAAAGGATACGACCCTCAGTTACCAGCTCAACTAGCTTTCCTCATTCAAGTGAAAGCTCTCAAGAAAACTGTTCATAGAATAATTATTGATGAGGGGGGCATCCACATGTATCATGTCGATGAGTTGCTGGAAAACTCTAGGGTCTCCATCCTTGTCGCGATCATCGGCGACATTGAAAGCATTTGATGGATGAACATACACCCCGTATGGAATATTAAGTAACTTGCAAGTTGAACTAGGGGAAAAACAGTAGAAATTGATGTTGAAGTCATCGACGGAAACCTTGATTACAACATCCTACTGGGAAGGCCTTGGATATACGCCATGGCAGTCGTTGTGTCGACCTACTTTAGGAAAATTGCATTTCCTTCCCAAGGAGGAATTACAATCATCGACCAACAAACTTTTCTCCGCAGCAGTTCGCAAGTTACATGAAGCATTCCGATGATCCATGGAAGCCCTAGCACGCTTCACAATATCGGAGTAGGCCTACTAAAAGACCCTACATTAATGGGAAATTTTACCCTACCGCCTCCAACAAATTTGGCGGAAGTGGCTAATGTGGGAACCTGCAATATGATATCTTCCATTCAAAAGATGTCAGAAAACGATGCTAAAACAGATCATCTGCAAGTTTTTCCTCTAAACCCACTGGAAATATTATAGAAATCAATGTTTTCAGCATGGGAGGCAAACCTGCATCAACACTCATCAAGCGTTTGGATAGATAGGTCTAAGGAATATGGCAACCCTTTAAATCCTTGGTCGCAAATACACTCTACAAACGAAGGAATCATTCAATCGATGATGATTGACGGGGCACCATGGGAAGATTACCACCACCGTTCCCATCTTCTAAACTAGAAAGAAGATAATTCCGGTAACCTACACCATCCTTCAGTATTTGACTTTCTAGAAAATACTGTAAATACGGTGGATTCTGAGAGAAACCTATCCAATATTGAAGAGACTACTGCCATAAATATCTCAACCAAAATAGATGTTGTAGAGAATATTCATGTTGGAAAATATTGTTCTTCTTCAGAACTGGAAATATATAGCACTCTCTTTCACAAGTTTATAGATGTCTTTGCTTGGTCATATGATGAAATGCTAGGCATTGACTCGAGCATAGTTGAACATGAAATTAAGATGTATCCAGATTTCAAACCGGTATGACAGCGGCTACGACAGGTGCACCCCAAGAAAGCCGTTGCCATCAAGGCGGAAGTTGAAAAACTCCTCCATGGTGGTTTCATTTACCCCGTTCCTCTGACCGATTGGGTATCAAATATTGTTCCTATGATGAAAAAACAAGGAATGATTAGAGTGTGCGTCTATTACAGGGATGTAAATCAAGCTTGTCTGAAAGACAACTACCCTGCACCCTTTATTGACCAGATAGTTGATGAATGCGCCGGATGCGAAATCTTTTCTTTTATGGATGGATTTTCTGGGTATAATGAAATAAATATCCGCCCACAGGACTAGTCAAAGACTGCATTCATTTGTCCGTGGGTCACATTCGCATATCGCAAGCTACCCTTTGGTTTGAAGAACGCGGGGGAAAATTTTCAGAGAGCAATGAACTATGCTTTCCATGACATCAAAAATATCATTCAGCCATATCTCGATGATCTCCCAGCTCATTCGCAAAAGCGGACCGATCATCCGCGCCATTTGAGAGTGATATTTCTACGTTGCCGACACTACAAGATATGACTCAATCTGCACAAATGCGTGTTTTGTGTCAGTTCTGGTCGTTTTCTTGGCTTCGTGGTCTCAAAGGATGCGATTCGTCTCGACCCATGCAAGGTTCAAGCAATCATCGATTTGCCTCCACCTTCAAACTTGTTTCAGATTCAGAAACTCCAAGGGAAAGCAAATTTCCTTAGGAGGTTCATTCCAAATTACGCCGAACTAGCTAAAGGTTATACTCGTCTATTGAAAAAGAAGTACCCTTCGTTTGGGATCAGGTCGCGCAGGCTTCCTTTGATGCTTTAAAGAAATCTCTAATACAAGCGTCATTAATGTGTGCTCCTGATTATCAAAAAGACTTTAACCTGTATCTGGCTGCAGTAGATACAACCATAGCAATGGTTTTAGTTCAAGAAGACAACGGAATTGAACATCCTATATATTATTTAAGTTGAAACTTAAATGATACGGAAATGAAATACTCCTACATTGAAAAGCTCACCCTCGCAGCTGTTCAAGCAAGACAGAGATTTCGACACTACGTCCTCTTCAGAAAAACTACGATTTTATCAGATTGCAACCCCATGACTTATATATTGTCGCAACAGTTGCTAGGGGGAAAATATTCAAAATGGATAGCAATTCTACAAGAGTTTGATCTGGAATTCAAAAAATCCAAATCAAAGAAAGCCCTGGTATTCGCAGAGTTACTATGTGATCTCCCATCATCGTCCAACGATGCAACATCCGAATAAGCAATCGTGGATGAAAATTTGTTTATGATATCTTCAAGCGATCTGTGGCACGAAGATATAATCATCTATCTCCAGACACAAACATATAGGTCTAATACCTCACGCTCCGAACAACGACGTTTTCGATACCAAGCGAAGGACTACGTGATCGTCGGTGATACCCTTTACCGTCGTGGTATCGATGCAGTTCTGCGGAGTTGTCTCACCCATGAGGAGGCCGAAAAAGTCCTGAATGATTGTCATTCAGGTGCATGTGGGGGCCATCAATCTGCTTATGCTACAACACAAAAACATTTGTGAGCGGGATACTTCTGGCCAATAATGTTCAAAGATTGCATACTCACAGTTAGAAGTTGTCATGCTTGCCAAATTTTCGATAGCAAAACCAGAAAAACGCCCACGCCGCTGCAACCAGTAGTAGCTGTTGGGCCATTCGCCAAATGGGGCATGGATTTCATGACATGTAACCCCACCTCGGTCGGGGGGCATGGGTATATCATGGTCACAGTAGACTATTTTACCAAATGGGCCGAGGCGATGCCTACATTAAACAACAACGGCGAAACGACTCCCCTTTTCTTTTTTAATCACGCAGTCTCCAGATTCGGCGTTCCACAGGCCATAGTCTCAGATCATGGATCCCATTTTCACAATCCCATGATGGTTGAGTTGGCTGCCAAATTAGGACTATCCCACGACAGCTCTACTCTGTATTATCCACAAGCTAACGGACAGGTTGAGGCGATCAACAAAGTCCTAAATCGCATGTTGCAAAGGATAATCGGGGTCCACAAACAGGATTGGCACCTAATCCTGTACTCGACCTTGTGGGCATACCAGACATCGGTAAGAAATGCAACCGGGTTCACACCTTTTCAACTTGTGTACGGTCTGGAAGCAATCTTACCTGTTCAATGTGAAATCTCATCCCTCAAACTCACAATCGACCTTCTCCTCGAAACCTTAGAAGAAGAGACTCGTTTCTTGGAACTAATCCAATTGGATTAAACCTGTCATGATGCAGCTTCGGCTAACGAAGCTCATAAGAAACGAGTCAAAGCACAGTTCGACAAAAATGTCAAACCTTGCGTCTTCTCAAAAGTTGACCTGGTCTTACTTTACAACCAGGAATCTGATAAGTTGGGAGCAAGGAAATTCAAATTGTTATGGATGGGTCCCTATATTGTTAAGCATGTATTAGCAAAAGGAGCCTACAAGTTGATGGACTATGATGGGATTCCACTGGCGCAACCTCAAGCGTTACTATGCTTAATTCCGCATAGTAATCCTCATGCTTTTGTTTCATTTTTGTTTTTGCCAAGAGCTTATTTTGGTTAGGTAATCCACTTTTTGCATTCGTTGCAGATGTCGAACCTACTGGAATCATTCGTTGGATATGCCAACCGAGCAAGTCGTAGTTCGCGGAACCTGTCTTCTGCGGCATGGTCCATTTTCAATCCCAGCGACGAGTTAGTAAGTTTTAGAGGAGTGTGTATTGGTCAGTCGACGAACAATATCGCTGAATATAACACATTGATAGAACTCCTCTCTGATGCCATCACACATGGCATATGTCGAATTGTCGTCAAGCTAGACTCACAACTCATCATTCTACAACTCACCGACATCTATTCTGTACGGAATCCAGCTATATATCGCATGTTCCTAAGAGTCAGAATTTTGGAAAGACAGTTCGATTTCATCCAATATCAACATATTTCCTGAAGCTTAAACAAATTAACAGACTCATTGGCAAATTATGTGTTAGATAGACATTTGCGACATTTATAAAAAGTAGCATCACATCAATATATGCAGCAGGATCATGTAACTTAACCAAAATAAAGCTCTGAAAATCAAAAATATATTCATAATTGTTTATAGTTTATACTTAATGTTTTGTAACCAAGACAAAATCGGTCAAATGACCCACAAATAAAAATTCTAGGGGGAACCTAGTCTAATGATGCTGGTGATAGCAAGTCACCGCCTGTGCAATCATGCGTAAAGGCCTAGTCCATCGACTCAGCACTCCAGTAGTATGTTGCTACAACTATAGAGGCAGCTTGTCGGTCCTCACATCCGGGTTACCAAGGGTAAGACCCTCGATCTGGTCCTATAGTACTGAAAGAGTCTCGACCACGTCAAGGTCGCGAAGGATGGCCCTCCCCACAGCCTCTCCTGCTGGAGCGGCCGCTGGGTCTCTGCGGTGTACTGTCGGTCGAATTGGTCCAACATCTGCATGAGCACATGAGTTTTGATTAGTCTTGATCAAAAAACATAAGAAAATTATAAAAAAAAAAACAATGAACAGGGATATGGTCAGAAGAATTACCCATAGCACCCCACTGCTCGCCAGCCAACAACACCAAATCTGGGTCACCTCGGAAATCCATGCCAGCATATGGAAACCTGGCATAAACCATCTCCTGATGATTGAACCACTCGAAGAAAGTATCAGAAAAAGAAATCTGGGGCTAGCCAGCATGCCAAGACATGAGGTCAACCCATCTCTGCATCTGTGGTTCAGTCGGTGGAGGTAGGCCAAGTGAAATGTACTGTGGCTGCATCAGTGGGATTCTCTCCAAAGCGAAAGCGGTCAAAATAGAACCATAGCCGAAGTTCTTGGATCTTCTGCTTTTTAACTTGGTCAGTTGTTCTTTCATCACAAAGAGTACTACATCACACTAGTTGAACACCTTCGGTTCAAGGCATTCCAAAGCATACTGCATGTAAGACCTGTTATCTATGTGAAGAGAAGAACTACTAGCCAGTCTAGCAAAAGTGAATAGAATGGTACGCAAGGGCCGGCTAGTGACATCTCGGATATTGATCTTGCCATCCGTACTCGGCTGAGATCCCTCTCTGCAATGCCGACGAATGTACTCCCTCACAGACTCACCCCCACGGGCAGAGCCTAATAATGAGAGAGGGGCACCATCCCTCAATAATCCGGTCAGAAAATAGATGTCCACGACAGTTAAGGGGATCGATTTGCCCCTAATATGGAACACCTGGTTGATAGGATCCCAGGCATTGAGGAAATATTGCAACAAATTGATTTTTTACCTCATGCTAGAGATACAGAAAAACTTCAACAAGCCACAGTTCTGCAATGCAGCTACTGTACCCGGATGATGTAAAGCAACAACGTCCTCTTCTTCATGCTCGCGTTCTCGCCATGTAACAACCATTTTTCTCTGATGAAGCTCTGAAAAACAAACAAGAGAAGAGTCAAGATCTTCATTTGGTAAAAAACAGGCAAAAATCTATGAGAAAACTGTGCAAAAAGTTCCTCCTTGCACCCATCGCACCCCAGTAAGTGTACTGGGAGTGATGCATACTAACTAGTCAGAGAGAAGACAAGTATGCATCACACCTTTTGATTAAGGAAGGGTGCGATGGTGTCAGGGCGAGTTCTTCAAACTCAACAGAGCAAGGAAATAGGCTCAGAATTCAAAAAGAAAAGAATGCAATTGAAGAGCACAAGTTTAGCTCCTACCTGGTCCAAGCAGTGTCAGGAATCGTCCACAGAATCTCCTGGAATCAGCTGGTGAAAATCGGGTGGAAAGCACCTCCAGAGCTCCAACAAACCAAATTCAAATGAAATGGTAAAATGAGAGGTAAAAGTCACTTTTAATTTACCATGCACGTAATTCGAGAAAAATATTAGTGTTCTTAACTCATTTATCAAGCATATGTTTTCATTTCTAATTGGTTTGATGAAGCAAATGAATAGGTAGTATAATCTTTGAAAGAACAAAATGCTAATGGTGAATCAAAGACTCAATGACCATTATCACGAGAAGTTTTAGCACATAGTTCAAGCTCGTTAAAAAATAAACATAAGTCATGAGAAAATGTTTCCCCCAGCGTTTAAGCTCATTAAAAAATGAACTGGTAAATAACCATTATGAATGCCTTATCGCCAACGTTTGAGCCTTGGTCATGTTCTCATCATCACCTCCACTCTATTTTTAGCTGATCATTCACCCCCATATGATTGTTTACCCCTTCGAGGAACATCTACCAAGAGTGATTCTATTAGCCATCCTTGTGACATTGCCGTTATTGGAGAATTCCAAATCTTACCTAGAATCAGCTTCTGCCCGAAACCATCACTTGTTCCTCGAAAACAAGTCTCCTTTAAGCTCTTTTCAATTGACTCGTAAAATATGAAAAGATTTCCGAGTGATTGGCCTCTCCGACTCGTTAAAGTCATCAGAAGTGTTATCCCTCCTCTAGATTTTAATATTTTTGGACCTGAGGGATTATTACACAAAAATATCGAGCGCTTGTCTTGTTCGGCTCGTTAAAACTATCGAAAATTCATCCCTTCTGTATTATTTTACATTTTTTCGAACTTAAGGGATTACATGACGAAAAAGAATTGTTGGAGTCTCCTTTCCGTTCCTTCCAGACTCTCTAAAATTGAAAGGGACCGAGTTATCTTTGTCGTTAAACTCGTTAAAACTGAATAGCGACAAACTCGTCCAAATGGATGAGAACGAGTTTC
>APFE031346402.1:69468-103826 GCA_000404065.3 Pinus taeda
AGACTTTACTTGTTTGTTTCTAAGATACCTACCAGTCTTAGTGGGAATAGTAGCATCCGAGTGGACACTATTCCCGGTAACAATATGGATAGTTAAATATGGATAAAAAGATAATTACTTGTCAAGTGAAGATACTCCTAGATAATGAAATCTTTAGCTTGATGCCTTCTTGATTTTGATGGTGATGTAGATAATAGAAGATGTCTTCTTGGTGAAGATGTCTTCCTTCAAAAGTGGTCCTTGGCTCAAAGGGAAATCACATTAATTCCTTGACAATGACAATGTTTTTTCTAGTTTTTCTTCCTTCAAGTCAATGCTAGTCAAACTTGTTTCACAACTTCAAATTTTCAGCCTTTCTTTAGAATTTCAGCTTGCTGTAGTAGCTTTGTAATGTTGACCTATTTTGTAGAAAACCTAGGTCACATGTGCGGCTGGGATATGGATAGATTTGTCTCCTTTTGAATTTTCTTGATATTGAATCTTTCTCTTCACATTTTGGTTTTATAAGTAGTCCTTCTTTGACCCAAAATTCGGCTCATTTAAGTGACTGCAATTTTCGGCTTTCATTGCTGCAACTCATGCCCTAACCTTGGCATGCGTGGTGGAGAATTAACCAAAAAGAGATAAGAAAATGCTTTACTTTGCTTTATTCTTCCTTAATCAAAATATCCTTGATGATTGATGTTTTCAATATGATTTCTTCATACTTCGGCCCTTGAGTATCCTTCTTTGTGGTTCCCTACCATGATGTATTCACCTTAGCTTTGAAACCATGTTGAGAAATCTAGGGCAACTAGATTAGGTGATTTCTCTTATTTGATAACTACTTGTGATGTATTTTAATTTATTTAATTAAATTATTCTTTCCTTTATTATTATTAGTGTTCTCTATCATCAAACAACTACCAAGCTATAGATAATATGAGATAATAGGACCAAAACCTATCCAACTGAGAGGAAAACCCATCATAATTATTCTCTTCTTATAGAACTTCAATTGACGAATTCCAATAGCTATGGCCCTTGACCAAGACCCTCCATGACCAAGTCAAAATTTTCCTTGAATGGATTCCAACAAATAGCTTCGACCCCAACAACAATTTTTGCAAATTCAACCTTGATGGAGCTTCATTAGCTTCATCCTAGCAGCTTCACAAATTCGACTTTGCAGCTTCACATCTTAAACCTTGTAGTATACCTAGGGGGGATAATATGAGGTACAGAGTGAGGTACCCAAGGAAATAATGTAATGTAATAATATAAGGATGATAAATAAATGGGCCATTATTAATAAATAAGTGGTCAACCCACATTATGCAAGGGACCATAAGCTGTTTGGGAATAATATGATAAACCCATTGTAGTAGATGTGTGGTATTGAGAGACCCATGGTATTGTATATATGAAACCTATATAGAGGTTAGATACTCCCCATTGAGATATGTCAAGTATTGTTTTGTATTGACAAGCATTAGCTTGTGTAGTGATCTCCTTCCTTAAGGAGTAGTTGTATGGTGTTGTCTACCTCAAGGGTTTTGATATTAATAAAGAAGAATTTCTACTTCTATTCTTGGATCAATATTGATACTTCTTGGGCATATTTTTCAAGTTTATATAATTTTCAGGTAAGATATACTACAATTGGTATCAAATCTCTTTCTTGGGCAATGCAAGGAGTTTTTTTTCATTTTTTGCAGGATTTTTTTGGTGGCGAGTTTGTAGATCAGATCTGAAAAATTTGGCGCAAAATTAAAAAAAATTATCATATATGAATTAATTACAAAAAATTACCCAATTAAAAAGAAAATCAGTTGAATCAGAGTCCGGATGAGGGAGATATCATTGATTTAAAATTAGTTGTTTTGTAGAAATGTTTCTGATGACAATTCGTGGACACGACTATCCAATAATTTTTGAATTTTTGTGGGGAATTTTGGAAAAATAATTACATTTCTAAGATCCTATGGAAAATTCACCCAAATTAGAAAAAAGTTGGTTGAATCAGAGTTTTTTTTTTTTTTTTTTTTTTTTTTTTTTTTTTGTTTTGGCCGGAAAGTTGCAGTGCGGATCTGACTTCCTAGAGTTTCCAACTCTTTATTTTAGGAAAATGGGAAGATGTAGAATGGCCATTCCATTTCTGAAAACATGTTATAATAAGTATTTTGAGTTATATTGACCAAGTTATGAATATTTTAAATATTCACCAAAGTAAGTGATTTTCTTCAAAAGCCTTACTCTATTTTTATGGGTTCTAGAAGGGTATATTTTACAAGAAAAGAGGATGGTCCTTCTATTGAAGAATACCTGACATTTAGGAAGTTACACTACCCAATAAATTGGTCATTAGGACCATGTAATGATTTCAAGGATGAGGCTACCATATGGTGGAAATCACTTAACCAAGATCAACTAGGGAAACTTCCCGATGAAAACATTGAAATGCTCTTTTTCAACAAGTGGTCTCGTGATAAGAAGGAGGACAATAAGATACATAAAGACTCATTTTCTACTAATCTTTCCATATTATAGGTTCACAAAAGTATTCATAAAGAGAAGATCATTATGTCTATCGATCCTAGTCGCAAGCATAATTTTATCAATGTTAATTTGGCAAAAAAAATTACAAGTCCCAATCAAACATATTGAGCACACACATGCTGATGATTATGTTGTTCAAATTATAAAGATTTGAATATTTCTATGGATAAATATGTGTTGCATTAGGACTATTATGCTACAGATATGGATAATGTGGATGTTGTTTTGGGATAATCTTGAATGGAATCCATTGGTACTATCACTATTAATGCACAAAAGAAATTCCTAAAGATTTGGTATAAAAAGAAGAAAATTACTTTATAAGATATTTCCATCAATAAACAAGTCGAGCCTGAGGAGGCCCAAGAAGAAAAATACTGCAAGTACTGACATATCAAATGAGGAGTCCGTAATGGAAGTAATAATGGAAGGCAAGAGAAAAACACAAGAACCACAATAGTTACCCGACACCACTCAGTCTCCATCAAGTGGTGAATTTAAGAAAGATACACCATCAATTAAAGTTTCAACATATCACTACCCACATCACCCAACAAGACAATAACCAATAAGGTGGCACTGAATTAGCAACAAGGACAACAATCCCTAGATGACACATAGAGAGGTGTGTCGATCCACCCACAACAAATCAACATAGAGGAACTCCTAGAACCAACTTCCATCTCGAGCGAGTGAGGTGCCAACTAGATAAAGCATTCAAATTTCTCTAGGATGGCTAGATGCACATGCATGGTACCGGTCAAATACTCTTTATGGTAGATCTTATTATTTGTTTTCTTCTCATGTTTCGGGGACAAAACATGTTTAAGGGGGTTGGAATGTAGTATACCTAGGGGGGATAATATAGGGTACAAAGGGAGGTACCCAAGGGAATAATGTAATGTAATAATATAAGGATGATAAATAAATGGGCCATAATTAATAAATAAAGTGGTTAATCCACATTATGGAAGGGATCACAAGTAGTTAGAGAATAATGTGATAAGACAATTGTATTAGGTGTATGGTATTGAGAGGACCATGGTAATTACCAAAGGTATTATATGTATGAAGCCTGTATAGAGGCTAGAGACTTCCCATTGAGAGATGTTGAGTATTGTTATGTATTGAAAAGCATTAGCTTGTGGAGTGATCTCCTTCCTTAAGGAGTAGTTGTATGGCGTTGCCCTAACTCAAGGGTTTTGATATTAATAAAGAAGCATTTCTATTTCTATTAGTGGATCAATCTTGATACTTCTTGGGAATATTTTGCAAGTTTATATAATTTTTAGGTAAGATATACTACACATCTTCACAACTTCGACCTTGCAACTTCACAACTTCGATGTAGCTTCACAACATCGACCTTGCAGCTTCATAGCTTTGATGCAGCTTCACAACTTTGATGCAACTTCACAACTTTGATGCAACTTCACGACTTTGATGAAACTTCATAACTTCAATTGAGCTTCAGAATTTTGTCTTGCCCAGTAATTGTATAAACCCTAACAAAAGAGAGAGAGAGAGAGAGAGAGAGAGAGAGAGAAATACCCAAAAATCTGAACTTGTTATTTTTATCCTTCTTCATCCTTTTCTAGCTTCTATCTTGAGGAGATCGAACTTGCTTCAGTGAGACTTCAAATGAGGCTGACTTCCTTCTTATATATAGGCTTGTGAGGGGTACACATTTCTCTCTTTAGGCCGACTTGTCCCTTCATGTAGATTGGCTTTATTTTTGTGCCATGACGAGATCTTGGAGGGTCTTTTGACTCTATTTTGACTCAAGTAAATTTCCTTTACAATATGTAACATGCCCAAATGGGTCTTCAATACATGAAAATGACTCATTTGACTTTATGACAAACCTATAAGCACTCAATGGGTGCTTGAACTAAAAATAAATTTTCATTGAACATGAAACCCATGCCTCAAGAATAATAATAATAAATTTATTTTTCTCTTCTCATTAAATACATGAAATCATGATTATATATGTCATTATGAAGACCGAACGTATTTCCATATTTCAACAAGGAGCAATTTGGTTATAGAGTTTGTGTTCAAGTATTGGGTTGGTGCAACAAGTTGTAAGGATAGATTGTGGTAGTCAAAGTGAAATTTTCCTAGCAAATAACCCTATTTGTGGTTCAAATATAAAGCATATTGATGTTCGGTATCCCTTTGTAAGAGATATGGTTGAAGAGAATAAGGTGCTATTGGTAGAGGTGGACACTTTGAATAATGTTGTAGATTCATTTCCAAAATTTGTGAGCATTGAGAAGTTCTATTGATGTAGAGAAACAATGAGCATTACTGCCCTATATTGTTGATCATGTAATTATATGATCCCTTATATGTAAATAAAACAACAGGTGGTAGAATTTTGGGTATGCATTATATTATTTGCATGATTAGCCATGTTTGGACCCCAGTTCCTAATGGGGGGCTTGACCCCTTGTATAATCGTTATTGTGGGGGTGTAGGGGGAGGGAGGGATGACAACATTTTTATGGACCCCACACCCACCCCCCCCCCCCCCCCACATGACCAGGGCTTTTAGGGCCAACAAACCTGAAGTGAATTTTTTGGAGAACTTTCCTTTTAAAATATTATAGTTTCATAGTGAATCTCGGTCATTTGACATTAGGTCACTAATTCAATGGTGGAAGTTATGTTAAGGTTTTCTTCCCTCGAATGAAATCCTCTTTTAAGAGGGAATTGTATAGCGACTATATAATCATTGAGAGATACAAAAATATCTTGCTGGTTTTCTAGGCTTTGGGTTTCCAGGATAGAGTCTTACGTTAATATGTGTTTTCCATTGCATCTTTTCTATTTTAATTAATAATCTGTTTATAGAATTAAATTGTATAGGGTTAAAACCTATAGACTTGAAAAACATGTCCTTCTAAACTCAACGCAATTTTGACATCGTGTTAGGCATTTAGAACATTACTTTAGCATCGAATCATGAAATAACATGGATTTTTCACCAAAAATGAAAAAATTCACTAAAAATTTAATTAGAGGCTAAACGAGAAGCTAATAACATCATGGTTTTATTGTAGTGAAGGAGTTATCCAAAGTTTGTATCTCTTCAATAGTAATAATGGTTACAAAGGATCATTTGGAAAGTGGTATTTCACTAAACGTTATCCATCTATATCCATGATATGAAAACATTTACCAAGTCCTTATGCTCTTTTCTTATGGTTACTATAATCAAGGGCTTCAACAATTATATAATATAGGGTAGGGGACAAAGGGAAACCTTGCTCGATACATAATAAAATCCTACCTCTTTGGAATTATCTTGATCAATAAAGAGATAGGTTAGGGTATTTATATATAGTGCTTATACTGCTTAAATAAAAAGTGGTCAATTCCCAACACTCTAAACATAACAAAGATGAATGGTGATCCCACTTAATCATAGGGTTTTTCAAAGTCAGTTTAGACCAATAAGGCCTTAATTCCTTGGTTTTTTGTTTATTCCATGCCATATACAAATATTACATCAACCAAAATATATATTCCTTTGATAAGCCTATTAATCTCTAGTTTGATGATTTTCAAAAAGATATATTTCAATCTTATGGTGGCTTTGGATAGAATTTTGTAAGAGACATTCAAAAAAGTTATTGACCATTAGATCATGATAATTTTTGGGTATCTTCGATTTAGGATGAATTTGATCAATTTTTCCTTGATGTGAATTCTAACCATAGAATCCCTCATGATTTCATTATACACTCATATTAGTAGAGTCAACCACACAAACTATAGGGTGACTTTATAGAATTCACCTGGGTACGAATCATTTTGGATGACAACCATTTCTATGAGGCCTTCTATATGCTTTTCCTCTTAGGTCAATTTATGAGGGAATTCATTGATATAGGTTTGCATGGCCACCTTTCTCTTCTTTGTCAGACTCTAGGATTAAAAGGTCATTTTATAATGTGTTGGCTTAGGGGGTCCTGACTTAGGTTCAGAGTTAGTTGCACCAACCAGCAAAACCCTACACTATTGGCCCTTTCGGAAACAACTTGCATAGTGCAGGCTGCAGTTTCACCTGAAGCAGTATGGGGGGATGCCAGAACCAAGTTTCCGCATCCAAAGATCAGTGTGATGTCTTTTAGTGCCCTAGATTTCCCCTTACGTAGATCTATAAGCCCCTAGGGCTCTATACTGCACTCTACTACAACAACCTCTAGAACTTTGTGAAGGTCTACGATTGTTATTTGTAGACCCTTAACAGTCGCATCATCCACTTACACGCATCAGAAAATAACCCTAGATCTGAGCTCACGTAGATCTACTTAGGTATTTTAATAAACATAAAAGAATGTATCAAAATATTCACGAAGGTACTTAACATGCAGTGCATACAATTATTAAGACTTATTCCATATAGTCGCTCAGCATTAGATCAATATTTCATAAATACATTATTCATCCACAACATATATCACAATCATAAATAAACAGAAGTAAACAGATAAACAAAAGAATTATTCGATAATATTTTTTATTAATCTTCATTTAAGATTTTCAAACTCAAAACTACCCTACGCACTCAGCTGCAGGGGTCAGCACACTCAGATGCAGACTGTATCTAGGCCTCCACGCACTTAATTGCAGAGCCTTTCTCTCCTATATGACCCACTTCTTTGTGCTATCTTATTGACCCATTACATATATGATCTCCCTTAGACTCTCTAAGACATGCCTATTTATGCAATCTGACGACTCATATTTACATAAAGAAGGGGTTAAAACCCCTTTAGTCCTAATCATATACGCACTCTGTGTGCACAATTTGCAGAGACTTTACATCATTTACATCAATTACATCAAAACTTGGGTTTTCAATCCCAAAAATGACCCAGGGGACCCCATCCCAACAGGCCCCCAAGAAAAATATCGTGACTCACACTTGAGTCATTCAGCTAGCACGATGATCTTGCTGCAAAGGTCCCCTATCTCCACCTAAATATTGCAACCTTAGTAGCACTCTTTGTAGCTGCCTTCTTGAATGCTTCCATTAGATACTCTGTAGCTGGTCCTTTTGCGGCAAACCTCATCGTTTGTTGTGTTTATCGTAAGCCCTTGAGCTTATCCTAAATATTTGTCAATATCTAATCAAATTCTTCCAACCAAGGTTCCATCCTGGCCTTAAGCAAGGCCTCCTTTTTCTATGCTTCTTCCACCTACGGAAGGAGCTGCTTCCCCTCCTGCAACTTGGCTAGGCACTGCACTAGTGCGATGGAGCGTGCCTTTTCCTAACTTCATCATACTATTTCTACAACTCCCAGATCTCAGTATTCAATGTCTACAGGTTTGGATCCTCCTGCAGATTGGTTACTTTCCCGACATCTTCCTAGATCTTGGATGCTTAAAGCTGCAACTAGCGAAGATCCTTCTAGACTCCTCCTAAAGTTTGTAAGTACTACTGTTCCAAATGCTGCAGTACTTCAGTGCTGACATCCCTGACTTTATCATCGATCTCATCAAGATCACTTTTTGTGAGAACCAGGGGATCAACCTATGTTTTATGAGCCTTCTGCTTCTTCCTTGATCCATCTTGCTATTCCAATTCTCGCCTTTTCACAATGAAGGGGGTGCGCTGCCATTCCTCTCCTCCACTGCCTTGCCCTGTTTCTATTTCAGTTACTGTCGAAGGTGACTTGTCACCTTTTCAAGCCTCACGTTGCTTCTGATCTTCCTTCTCCTTGGCAACACATTCCTCCTTGAACTGATCCTTTTCTGCAACATATTTCATTTTTTTTGTAGCCTAGTTAGTTGCCTCCTTCCATTTCCTTGCAGCCACACTTGCTGCACTTGTGCTTGGCCCAAAAGCTAGATATGAAGGGGTGCACCACTTGGTTGGATAACATGCCACTACCTCCTCCAAATTAGACACCGTTACCGAATAGGGAAAGTCATAACACTTCTCTGCAGGATCCTTTTGTGCCTGGATATAGACCTAGTGGAAATCAACCTTGAACGAGGCATAGGCTAAAAACTGCGTGTACAAGGTTGGGGACAACCTTGGGTGCTGGTTAACTGCCATATGGATACTTGCTTCCATCAGGACTCAAAAAATCTTAGTCTCTGTGACCATGTGGGGTCCTTTGTAGCCCATAGGGAGGCGAACTGCACGACCTCTAGTAATCCTTTTCCAAGCAGAGGAAACCGCCTGCCCTCCGGAAGTTCCCATGCAACAAACACAATGGAGAGCAACAACCAAGTGTAATGAAATGGCTTAGTGTCATCCTGGGCCTCGTGGCAATTCACGAGGAACTCTTGGCATAGGTATCTCAACCAATTGAACATTAAGTCTTTCACACACTGAGCTACTAGAGACATTATGGGTGCCGAGACTTCATCTGCGCAACACTTCCTCATCACCCTTCCAACCAATATTTGTGTGGCCAATTGAACTGCAAGGTCATTTATTGACAGGATGGAATAGCCTCGCGCCTTCTTCACACGTTCATAATCTTTTTTCATGCGCTCAGTCAAATATTTCTCTCTTGTTTTTCTGCCAAAATCCTTGGCCGGATTCAGACCTTCATGAGTCAGGTGGGTAATCCTATGAATCAGCATATTGGTGATGGGTATAGGCCCTCCTAGCCATAAACACCCATTATGCACTAGAGTGAGCAGCTGGCGTATGTAAGTTATGTTAATTGTGGTGCGGTGGCAATGTGGAAACCAAAGCAAGTTGAATAGACCGAATTTCTCAACACCACGGGCCCATTCCTCTGTTTCCACTGTTGTCACACCCATGTCTTCATAATATACTTGTTTCATGAAGTTATCCATTGCTAAGTGTGGGAACTTAGCGTGATCCACTAAGCCCCAGTCCTCCATCTTCAAGAATGGGACTCACGCGAGGGCGAACCTTCAGAAGGCACCTACTCAGGTAGTAGGGGTGTGGAAATGATAAATTTCTCAGAGTTCAGGTCTTTTGTATTCTTCACCTTTCCCTTCCTCAGAGGGATATACTGAGGGAGATTTGTGAGGGGCTCCATTCCTTCAACATCAACATCTTCTATTCACTGGCCTTCTTAGGCCTCCAGGTCTACAACCTTTTCTTTGCCTTTTGCTGGCTTCTTGTCTTTTTTTTGGGTTGGTGTCTCGGTGTGCTTCCTTGGGGAAGTGCGTATCTGTACTGACTTATTTTGCTTCTCCTTTGCAATTGATTGTTTCAGCCTTGGCGACCTTGGCACCGTGGGCACTGTAGGTGTAGCTTTAACACTGGATATTTCAGGGCCTCGAACATCAAAAATTGTTTCTTCCGCACTCAAAGTCTCAACGGAGTTGTGTTAGTCTTCTCCATAAACAACTCATGACCTTAAAGAGACATGTCTATGTGGGCGAAGAATTCCTCCCAAAATGATCGGCTCATTGACAGACAAGAAATTCAGCAAAGACTCTAAGTGTGCAAAGTATTCTCTATTGGACAGGCACGCGCAATTTATAGGGGTGTTTGAATTCAAATCCAACTTTTCCCCCCAAATTTCAAGCATTAATGTTGTTTTGGTGGCAAATCTTCAAAGCTTTTGGCCTTAAATTCTGCTAGCCCACTTCCCTTAATCTTGTTTAGTTGTCAAATCATGAATAGTGACTCCAATGGTCACTTTCCTGTTGTGCTACGCGACACGTCTCCCCACAATGCAGCGTCCTACGTGCAACTTCCAATATTGCAAATTCACCATTTTCCATGCAGCCCATCTGCTGCGTAGTCCTCCGACCCTGGCTGTGTAGTTTATAGTACCACTCTCCCTTGTAACTGCCTGGAGCACTAAGACTGTTCTACCACCATATAGTCATTGCGCAAGATCCCTTGTATATAACTTTAATCAACTTCCATTCACTCTTCCCGGAAAAGGTTCTCCATTTAGCTTCATGAGTTGAACTACACCTCCATCTATAATTTCTTTGATAATATATGGCCCCAGCCAATGCATTTGAAACTTACCCAGAAATTTAGTAAACTTAATATCATATAACAAGACTAGATCGTTTACCTTGAATGTGTGAAGCTTGATGTGTCGATCGTGCCATGCTTTCTAACGTTCCTTTTGTACTTGCTGATGGAATCCAGCCAAGAATTGATCTTCATCAAGCTCCATTAGCTACGCGAGCCGTTCCTCCAAGGCTTCACGATTTTCCATTCCTGTGAGAGCTTCTATGTGTAGAGTAGGCATGATATAATCCATTGGCATCACAACTTCTACACCATAGACCAATTTGAACAGTGTTTGTCCTGTCAGCTTCTTGCAAGTAGTCTTATACGTCCACCATACTGCAGGTATGCGTACATCCTATTCATTTCGATGTGCGTTGCAAATCTTTGTAAGCACGTTATCCAAAATCTTGTTGAAGGCCTCAACAGTTCCATTCTCCTGTGGGTGATATGGTGTACTCTTCTAATGATAAACTTTGAATTCTTCCATTAGCGCACTGATCGTCTTGTTCATAAAGTGTGTACCTCTATTGCTCATCAACACTTTCGAGTAGCCAAACCTAGTTAAGACATATTAAAATAAATTTTTTTCTATTGTAGCTCTTGTACAATCCTTAACTGGTTGTGCCTCTACCCATCTGGTTAGATACTCCATCGCAGTGATGATGTAGTGCGCACCTGTCTTCTTTCCTGGGGGCTGAATTGGCCCAACAAAATTAATTGCCCATTTTTCAAATGGTTGCAATGATACTTGAGGTTGTAATGGAAATTCATCCCTCCGTGATGATCTTCCCATTCTCTAACATGCATCGCATGCCTTAAAATACACTTTAGAATCCTTGCGCAATGTTGGCCACCATAGACATATGCGTAAAATCTTCTGCGTAGTCGCCTTTCCTGCATAATGTCCTCCTTCAACCCCTCCATGAGCTTCAACAAGAATGTTGTTCCTCTCAAAATCTGGCACATATCGTCGCAATATCTCATCTACACCCATCTTATATAGATGTCCCACAATCACTAAAAAGTCTTCCATGTGCACTACTAATTCCTTCTTTTGTCGACTTGTATACCCTTCTGGTGCCATCCTCGTAGTAAAAAAATGGATAATATTAGCAAAATGATTATCTGCTATGCGTACGGTGAAGAGTTATCCATCTGGAAACCCTTCCTCCAAATTAGTAGGTTCCTCTCCTATTTCAATCCATGACAGATGGTCCGATCCCACATTCAATCTTCCTGGCTTCACAATGACCTCAAAGTCATACTATTAAAATAGCAGTAACAATCGACATATATTTTCCCCCAACACAGGCTTATTGACCAGGTATTTCAAGGAAAAATGATCCGTGTACATATTGAAGTGCCCACCCAACAGATAGTGTCTAAACTTCTGCAACGCATACACCATGGCCAATCCTTTGCACTCTGTTGTTGAGTAATTATTCTTGGCCTTTGATAATTTCCTACTCACAAAGGATATAGGGTGGTCCATCTCTCCTTCACCAACTTTCCTTAACATTGCACCCAACGCAATGCAAGAGGCATCAACATTTACATGGAATTGCTTCTTCCAATCGTGGAAGACCAAGATCGATGGAATTCCTTCTTTTTCTTTTCTTTTCTTTTCACTATCACCACAATTTTAGCAGGGTCCACCATCAACCCTTGCTTTCACACCAGATGTTCCTATAGGATCCCAAAGCGAACACAAAATATGAATTTCTTCAGATTCAATGCGATCTGGTATCTGCGACACATATCCAACATCAAGCACATAATTGCTACATGGAGCTTCACTAGTCCAAACACAGTCCAGTCACCAAAGTACACTTCCAAGAATTTATGAATAAACTCCTTGAATGCCATGATAACTACACACGAAAATATCGCAGGCACATTGTTGAGTCCAAACGACATTACAATGTATTGAAAACATCCCCAATCCATAGCAAAGGTCATTTTGCTTCTATCCTTAGGCGTGATCTTAATCTGATTGTACCCCGAAAACCCATAAGTGAACGAGTAGAGCTTTTGTCCTCCAACATTGTCTAATACCTCATTAGTAAATGGTGTCCGAAATGGGTCATGGACAAAGGCATCATTAAGCTTCCTCAGATCTACGCAAATCCTTATTTCGCCCTTCTACTTCTTCCCCTGAACCACCATGGGGCTCACCCAATCATATTCTTCAACTGGTTGTATGATGCCTGCTTCCAGTATCTTATCCAAAGCTAAGCAAACCTTTTCCTTGTACTTAGGATTTAGGCGATACGACCTCTGCTTAATAGGCTTTGTGTCTGGCTTCAGAGTGATTTTCATAACACCCAAGTCTCCTATTATGCCCTTCAAGTCCAAAAACTTAGTAGGGAACAAATATTGATATTCACGAAGTAGCTCAACAACCTTATCCAAAGTAGCATCGTCCCAATAATCCCCAATTTTTTGCAAACTTCGGTTCTACTTCAGTCCCAATGTTCACTTGCTTAGTTTTCGATGGTGCGGTGATATTCGGGTTGTTTAATTGAGGGTCCTTGAATTTGCGATGCCCTTTAGCCTCTGGAATATTAATATTTCTTGGATCTTCATCCTCCTTTTCAGCGATCACATTATAACATTCCAGTGCATGGCACAACTGGGTGCTCCAATCTGGTTGGACCCATTCCATAGTGCCTTAATCTCCTGCAGAGCTTCATCAATGCTCTTGAACCCATCTTAAAAAATGAAGGTCATTAAGAATCCTTCCCTAAATATATCCCACTCCACGGTGCCATGGCATAGCCCTGCCTCCAAATAGCAGTTCACAGGGATTGTGTCTAAAGTATGGAAAAACAAATGTACCCACTCTGACTGTGGTTCTGTTCCATAAGCTTTAGTCCACTTCACTAGTTGATTGCACGGATCATCTGTTCCATCATATTTTCATGTCAATCGAAGGTTAGGCCACCTAAACCATATCCTCATCATTCTTCTATAATCCCTCCACCCATCAAAGTTATCCTTGTGCGTACCCCATCATCGTGTGGGTGTGCCGTGCAGTGCCAAATATAACGCTTGGAAGAGGTGATTCTCAGTGAATTCACACTCAAACACATCCAAAAAATTATTGACATCAGTTAAACCATCATAATAAGGTAAATTTCTTACCTCCAATGAAACACAGTGCAACGATTTAGTCATCATGTTGCAGCGTAGTGTAGATACTTCATGCAACCAATTATGTCAATGCTCCAACTCTTCATTTGAATCAAAGGTGAAGGAATTCTCCCGGTCCCATGCAATCCACCCATCTACTGTTGGATTGATCCAATCTTGATCTCATGCTATTATTTGGTAGATCTAATCTAAGTCATCCTTACTTTCTTCATAATCGCAGACCAGTTTAGTGTAGCATGCCCCTTATGCAGGGTCCAATGGCACAATACTCGAAGCAATTTATTTTCAAATGACATTGTCCTCTTGTTCAAGTTGATGAATCCATTCATATCAATGGTCCATTCAATTCCGATGAGTGCACATTCACCCCTTCTATATCCACTGTTATTCCATTTAGTCGTCCCATAGGGATGATCTTCTATTGGTTTGCCATTCTACGCTAGATCGGAGACCACTGTAGCATGGGTCTCCCCAATCTCTCCCAGGTTTGTCTTGGAAAAATGTTCACATCCGACCCCAGATCCAAGATAACTTGGTCCATCTCATAATATCCTATCTACATGTTGAGCCTCATCTCGTGCCTTGTTCTTGCCTTATGTTTTCGAATTCTTCTAACTACGCATTGTCCATTAGGGGATTTTTCTTTGCCGATGCACTTGTTTATTAAATCCTGCGGGCCTTTCACAACTTTGCTATCATGCAATAGCTTCATGAAGGTCTCTAAGAACATGGTAAGCATAAAGGGATCAACCTCTGTAGGCACACTGGTTTCTGGTACTCTATTCTAGCTTCCTAAGGTAGACGCCTCAACAAAGCTTTTCTTGGCTTCCATAAACGTTTCCATAGCACGCACCAAATCAAAACCATCTTCATTTTTTGGGGCCTTGCGGACCCATCCATCATATTCAGGTTGTTTTCCTTTATCATCACCATTTTTTATTTCACTTCTCAACACTATGTTCATGCTCTTGTCCTCCTTGCGGGGCTAAGCTCTCATCATCTGTAAATTCTGTGTAGGTTGCTGAGGCTATGCCTTTTTCTCCTGCATCTTAGCTATCATCACTGGGCATTCCTCTATAGTGTGGTCAAACTGGATGTAGTATTGACATGACAGTCATGTCTGATTCTGACACTCCTATGCACAGTGACCTGGTGTTCCACAGTTGTAACAAATAACCTGACCCCGACCTCTACTAGGCCCTCCTCGTCCTCAACCTCATCCACGTCCTTGATATCATCTGCACACTCCTTTGGTGCCTTACTCTGAAGGCTGAGTTTCTTCTTGCATTCGGTAGGTAGGCATTCTTTCCATCATCAGTTCATAGTTACGAAAATGGCACTCATCATGGCCCACTAATTTGCAGAAGTCGCAGAACAATTGTTGTGGTGTCCCAACGAACTTCTGAAGCAAATGAGAATTATCCGTTGCATGTTTTCCATCCACCTGAGAAATAGCGCACCATAGCGTAGCCCCCATCCTTGGTCTTGCTGGAGCTTCTCGTCTTAGAGGAATTGGCCCCCCTCTCGTGATATAGTTCACAAATATCGGACAATGGTCTTTATCATGCCCCTGGCTCTTACATTTCAGACACTAGAATTCAGCGCGTACCTCTAGCTTAGCCTCCTTATATTTTTTCAAGCTTTGCAATTCTAAGCAGAGGCTCTATAACTGAGAATGGATTTTTTGTACCCCCAAGTTTGCATCCTCCATAGGTGTCGCATGCAACCTCATCGCGATTTCCAGGGCTTCTGCCTAAGTTCATATCTTCTGTTGCGATAAAGCAATCCATAGGTGGGGCAGAAGCGAGGCTATAAACCACTCACGATGTTGGCCATCTCTGAGTTGCATGTTGGCTTCGCGGATCACACATTTCAACCTTTTATCTAACCCCCAAGGCGTCTCATCAACCTCATCGTGATCTCCTTAAATCCAACTACTGACTGTGAGTCAGACTTAGGCTTACTAAACTCTTTGTTTAAATCAGCCTTAGTCTTTGTTAGAGTTTCCACATGATGATCAGAAGAATACTTAATATACCACGTCAGTGTGCGATCCTATAGGGAAGTAACTAACTACACCTTCTTTATGTTGTCATTAGTAATCTGTTGCACTGTCCACACAACATTCACAACAAACTAGAATTGATTTGTATCTTCACTCCCTATACCTTTGAAAATTGGCAACTTCATTGTATTTGACATGTTGAACAGTAGTGGTGGTGTTGGAGGTGTGGGCGAAGGTGTATGCGGTGGAGGTGAAGGTGGAGATGGAGTGGATGGATGATGTGTCCATGGAAAACCTTGCTTTATCAGCTCGACAACACTCTGCGGTGAGGCCTGTATTTCTCCCTCGTCGTCACTTGAAGGAAGTCTAATCAACGGGCTATATTCAAGACTTGTTCCTTCTCGATCTCTGAAGAGTTTCCCACTTCTCGTAGCTCTGAACATCAAGGGAATGGCATAACCCATTTTTCACATAACAAAATCTTAATCCAAGTATTCAAAGTTCTTAAATACTTACCTTGTGGTCCCTTGAAAAATCGTCGCTCTGCTTCACTGTAGCTGACTGAGGTATCAACTGTGAATTCTGTACCAAATCTTCCTATAATTCGATTGAGCCAGTGATCAACAGCGCACGTGATCTTGTCTTCAAAGGCTTCTAATCATCGTACCAATTCTAGAGTCCACACTATTAGACGATCAAGCTTCCACCTCCCTTGGCCATTTTCCAACTTAGCTAACCACTCGTATAATTCGATCGGGAAGGTGCAGAAGAAAATTTCATGTATTTACTTATACAAATATCTATCCACCCACTACTCCTTTGACATGTGCAGATTCTTGTTTTCCTGTGATGTGAATTCGAGAATCTTTCTTTCCAACCACTTTTCAATTTCCTTCTTGGTCGGATTTCGGTGATGCGACATCACACATCTCCTTCAATCAGATCCTGGTCCTGACAACAGAACCATTTGTTGGCTTAGGGGGTCCTGACCCAAGTTTAGAGTTAGTTGCACCAACCAACAAAACCGTACACTACTGGCCCTTTCAGCAACAACCCATGTAGCGCTGGTTACAGTCCCACTCGAAGCAATATGGGGGGATGCAGGAACCAAGCTTCCGCATCTAGAGATCAATGTGATATATTTTAGTGCCCTATATCTACCCTCACATAGATCTATACGCCCCTACGGCTCGATACTGCAACTCTACTACAACAGCCTCTAGACCTTCACAAAGGTCTATGATTGGTCTTTGCAGAGCCTTAACAATCACATCATCCACTTACTCGCATCAGAAAATAACTCTAGATCTTAGCTCACACATATCTACTTAGATATTTTACTAAACATAACAAAATGTATCACAATCTTCTTGAAAGTACTTAACACGCAGTGCATACAATTATTAATACTTATTCCATAGTTTCACGCATCATTAGATCAATATTTCATAAATACATTATTCATCCATAATATCACAACCATATATAAAAATAAGTAAACAGATAAACAAAATAATTCTTTGATAATCTTCTTTATTGATCTTCAGTTAGGATTTACACACTCAAAACTATCCTGCACACTTAGCTACAGGGGTCTAGGCACTCAGCTTCAGATTGTATCTAGGCCTCTGCGCACTCAACTATAGAGCCTTTCTCTCCTAACTAACCCACTTCTCAGTGCTATCTTATTGACCCATTACATGCATGATCTCCCTTAGACTCTCTAAGACACTCTTATTTATACAATCCCATTGTCCGCAGACCATGAGTGGATCTCAAAGCTGACTCATATTTACATAAAAAAGAGGCTAAAACCCCTTTTACTCCTAATCATATACACACTCCACATCCATAATTCACGAAGAATTTACATCATTTACAACAATTACATCAAAAATTGGGTTTTCAACCCCAACACTGACCCAGGGGACCCCATCCCAATAGACTGCCAACACAAAGATCGTGACTCGCCCTCGAGTCACTCGGCTAGCGCGACAATATTGTTTTGAAGATCCCCTAGCTCCACTTGAACTACTACAACATCGACATAGCTCTGTGTACCTTCCTATTTGAATTCTTCCACTAGCTGCTCTGTAGTTGGTCCTTCTGTAGCTAGCCTCATCATTTGTTGCGTTTGCTCCAAGCCCTTGAGATTACCCTGAATATTTGTCGAGATCTCATAAGCTTCTTCCAACTAAGGCTCCAGCCTAGCCTCAAGCAATGCCTCCTTTTTCTGTGCTGCTTCCACTTGCGTGAGGAATTGCTTCCCCCCTATAACTTGGCTAGGTGCTTTGCTGGTGTGATGGAGCATGTCGTTGCCTTGACTTCATCATACTAATTTTGGAGATCCCGGATCTCAGTATTCAATATCTGGAGGTTTGGATCCCCCTACAGATTGGTCACCAACACTATAGCCTGCTCAAATACTACTGTGCAGTCTATAACTGTGGCATCTAGAGTAGCCATCCCTTCCTTGATTATGGCTCTGAGCTGCTCCTGGACCTCTAGCGGAGTTGATGCCCACATCTTCAATTGAAGCTCGGTTATCTTCATGTTGAGTTCAAATTGAAATTGACTAAACTCAACTTTTTCCTCGTGCACACTAGCAACTAATTTTCTAATCTTCGCTTCTGGCTGTGCGTCCTCAGGAATATGGAGTTTGGGCACAGTTCTGCATGCCTCCGTGATCACTAACTCCAATTGAGAACTGTGGACCTAGAGAACTTCCTTTTCTTACAAAATATGTCTTCTCGGTAAATAGTTGTTGATTATTCACCTTGATCTCGTTGACAACACTAAGTGCTCATTTTTCCTGAAGGCGAAGCTTCTCCACAACTCCCTGTAATAGCACATGCAACGACTCTAGTTTCATTGCGGCAAGATTTAGGTCCATCTTCAGTACTCTGTCAAGAAGGGTGCATTGTTCCTCAATGTTGGAATGCACTGAACCTATAGGTAGGGGGAAGACTCTCACATCCATAGATGGCCATGAAATTATCTCTGCGCTTGTAGTTTGTCCTTGCACTAAAATACTTGTTGCGCCACTTACTTTTCTGACATCTGCCTGGATCTTGGTTGCTTGAAGCTACAACTCACGAAGATCCTTATGGACTCCTCCTAAAGTATGTATGTACTACTATTCCAACTACTGCAGTACTTCTATGGCAACGTCCTTGAATTTATCACCGACCTCATCAAGATTACTTTTTGTGAGCATGAGGGGGTCAACCTGTGTTTTCTGAGCCTTCTGCTTCTTCCTCGATCCAACTTGCAATTCTAATTCTCGCCTTTTCACAATGAAGGGGGTGCACTGCCCTTCCTCACCTCCGTCACCTTGCCCTGTTTATATTTTGGTTACTGCCTAAGATGTCTTTTCACCTTTTCGAGTCTCACGCTGCTCCTGATCTACCTTCTCCATGGCAATGTGTTCCTCCTCGACCCAAGCCTTTTCTGCACCATCTTTATTTTTCTGTGCAGCCTTCTTAGCTGCCTCCTTCTATTTCCTTGCGGTCACACTTGCTGCACCTATGCTTGGTCCAATAGCTAGATATGAAGGGGCATGCCACTCGGCTGGCCAACGTGCCACTGCCTCCTGCACATCAGACTCCGTTACCAAATAGGGAAATTCATACCACTTCTATGTGGGATCCTTCCATGCTTGGATATAGACCCGGTGGAAATGAGCCTTGAACACATGATAGGTTGACAACAACATGTACAAGGTTGGGGACAACCTTGGGTGCTGGTTAACTACCATACAAAGACTTTCTTCCATCATGACCAAAAAAATCTTAGTCTTTGTGACGTGCATGGGGTCCTTTGTAGCCCATAGGAAGGCGAACTACACGACCTTTGGTAATCTTTTTTCCAACAGAGGAAACTGGTTGTCCTTCGGAAGCTCCCATACAATCAACACAATGGAGAGCAGCAACCAAGCATAATGATATGGCTTGGTGTCATCCGAGGCCTCTAGGTAATTTGCGAGGAACTCTTGGCATAGGTATATCGACCAATTTAACATTACGCCTTTCGCGCACTAATATGCTAGAGACACTACGGGTGATGAAACCTCATCCACGCAAAAATTCCTCATCACCTTACCAACCAATATCTACATGGAAAATTGAAATGCAGGGTCATCTATTGATAGGATGGAATACCATTGCGGCTTCTTCACAAGTTCATAATCTTTTTTCATGCGCTCAGTCAACTCATTCTCTATTATCTTTCCGCCAAACTCCTTGTCGGATTTAGACCTTCATGAGTTAGGTGGGTAATCATGTGAATTAGCATATCGGTGATGGGTATTGGCCTTCCTAGCCATAAACACCCATCATGCACCAGAGTGAGCAGCTGGCATATGCAAGTTGTGTTAATTGGGGTGCGGTGGTAATGTGGCACCAAAAGCAAGTTGAGTAGCTTGGATTTCTCAACACCACAGGCCCATTCCTCTATTTCCAGCACTATCACGCCCGTGCCTTCATAATATACTTGTTTCATGAAGTTATCTTTTGCTAAGTGTGGGAACTTAGCGTGATCCGCTAAGTCCCAATCCTCCATCTTTAGTAAAGGGACTCATGCGAGCTGCAAACCTTTAAAAGGAACCTGCTCAGGTAGTAGGGGTGTGGAGATGATAAATTTCTCAATGTCCGGGTCTTTTGTAACCTTCACCTTTCCCTTCCTCAGAGGGATATACTAAGGGAGCTTTGTGAGGGGCTCTGCTCCTTCGAAATCAACATATTCTGTTCCCTGGCCTTCTTCAGCCTCCAGGTCTACAACCTTTTCTTTTCCTTTTGTCGGTTGTTTGCCTTTTTTATGGGTTGGTGTCATGGTATGCTTCCTTGGGGAAGCATGTATTTGAACCAACTTCTTCTATTTCTCCTTTTCCATGGATTCTTTCGGCCTTGGCGACCTTGGTGCCATGGGTACCATAGGCATAGCTTCAACACTGGATATTTCAAGGCTTGGGGCGTCAGATACTACTGCTTCAACATTCAAAGCCTCAATGAGGGCGGTGACAATCATCTTCTCCATAAACAACTCACGGACTTCAAGAGACACCTTTGTGTGGGCGAATAATTCCTCCCAAAATGCTCGGCTCATCGACATACATCAAATTTCAACAAAAGCTCTAAGTGTGCAAAGTTTTCTTTGTTGGATCGACACGTGTTATTTATAGGGGTGTTTGAATTCAAATCTGACTATTCCTCCCAAATTTCGACCATTAATGTTGTTTTTGCATAAGATATTCAAATATTTTGGCCTTAAATGCTGCCAGCCTGCTCCCCTTAACCACCTTCTGGCTATCAAATCATGAACAATAACTCCAACGGTTACTTTCCTGCTGTGCTGTGCAACACCCCCCTCCATGACGCAACTTCCTATGTGAAAATTCATCATTTTCCATGCAACCCGCCTGCTGCGTAGTCCTCCAACCCTGGCAGTGTAGTTTATAGTCCCGCGCTCCCTTGCAATTGCCCGGAGCACTAAGACTGTACTGCCACCATATAGTCATTGTGCAGGGTCCCCTGTATATAGCTTTAATCAACTTCCATTCAATCTTCCTGAAAAAGGTTCTTCATTTAGCTTTATGAGCTGAACTGAACCTTCATTTGTAATTTCTTTAATAATATATGGTCCCAGCCAATGCATCTGAAACTTTCCTAGAAATCTAGTAAACTTACTATCATATAACAAGACTAGATTGTTTGCCTTGAATGTGCAAAAATTGATGTGTCAATTGTGCCATGCTTTCTCACGTTCCTTCTGTACTTGTTGATGGAATCTAGCCAAGAATCAGTCTTCATCAAGCTCCATCAGCTGCGCGAGCCGTTCCTCCAAGGCTTCCCGATCTACCATATCTATGAGAGTTGCTATCCGTAGACTAGGCACGATATACTCCATTGGCATCACAACTTCTACACCATAGACCAATCTGAACAATGTTTGTCCTATCAACTCCTTGCAAGTAGTCTTATACGCCCACAGTACTATAGGTATGTGCACATCCTAGTCATTTTGCTGTGCGTTGCAGATCTTTGTAAGCACTTTATCCAAAATCTTGTTGAAGGCCTCAACAATTCCATTCACCTGTGGGTGATATGGTGTACTCTTCTAATGATAAACTTTGAATTCTTCCATTAGCGCGTTGATCGTCTCGTTCATAAAGTGTGTACCTTTATCGCTCATCAACACTTTCGGGCAGCCAAACCTAGTTAAGACATATTCAAACAAAAACTTCATTGTTGTAGCCCTTTTACAATCCTTAACTGGCTGTGCCTCTACCCATCTGGTTAGATACTCCATCGCAGTGATAATGTAGAGAGCACCTGTCTTCTTTCCTGGGAGCTGAATTGGCCCAACAAAATTAATCGCCCATTTTTCGAATGGTTGCAACAATACTTGAGGCTGTAATGGAAATTCATCCCTTTTTTATGTTCTACCCATTCTCGGACATGCATCACATGCCTTACAATACACTTTAGAATCCTTATGCAATGTTGGCCACCATAGACATGCATGCAAAATCTTCTGCACAGTTTCCTTTCCTGCATAACATCCTCCCACAACCCCTCCATGAGCTTCAACAAGAATGTTCCTCTCAAAATATGGCACATATCGTTGCAATATCTCATCTGCACCCATCTTATACAAATGTCCCACAATCATTGAAAAGTCTTCTGCATGCACTGCTAATTCCTTCTTTTGCTGACTTGTATACCCTTCCGGTGCCATCCCCGTAGTCAAAAAATGGATAATATCAGCAAAATGATTATCCGCTATGCACACCGTGAAGAGTTGTGCATCTGGCAACTCTTCCTTCAAATTAGTAGGTTCCGCTCTTGTTTCGATCCATGATAGATGGTTAGGTCCTGCATTCAATCATGCTGGCTTCACAATGACCTCAAAGTCATACTATTAAAATAGAAGTAACCATCGACAGATCTTCCCCCCCAACACAGGCGTATTGGCCACGTATTTCAAGGCAAAATGATCCGTGTACATCTTGAAGTGCCCGCCCAATAGATAGTGTCTGAAATTCTATAGCACGTACACCATGGCCAATCCTTCACGATCCATTGTTGAGTAATTATTCTTGGCCTTCGATAATTTCCTAATTGCAAAGGCTATAGGGTGGTCCATCTCTCCTTCACCGACTTGCCTTAACACTGCACTCAACGCAATGCAAGAGGCATCGACATGTACATGGAATTCCTTCTTCCAATCATGGGATACCAAGATCAACGCGGTGACCATCGTTTATTTCAATACATCCAAGCTGCGCTGACATTCTTCATCCCAACATAATGTTGCATCCTTCTTTAACAAATTCTCCATAATTGTAGTAATCTGAGCATATGTCTTGATAAATTTTCTGTAATATCTTATATGTCCCAACATTGCACGTAGCTGCTTTATGTTCCTCAGGGACTCCAGATTCACTATCACCCAATCTTAGTAGGGTCCACCATCAACCATTGCTTTCACACCAGATGTTCCAATAGGATCCCAAAGCGAACACATAATATGCATTTCTTTAGATTCAGTGCGGTCTGGTATCTGCGACACGTATCCAACATCAAGTGCATAATTGCTACATGGAACTTCACTAATCCAAACAAAGTCTAGTCACCAAATTACACTTCCAAGAATTTATGAATAAACTCCTTGTACGCCACGATGACTACACGAGAAAATATTGCAAGCACATTGTTGAGTCCAAACGACATTACAATGTATTGAAAACATCCCCATTTTGTAGCGAAGGTCGTTTTGCTTCTATCCTTAGGCACGATCTTAATCTAATGGTACCCAAAAAACCTATAAGTCAATGAGTAGGCCTCCTATCCTCCAAAATTGTTTAATACCTCATTAGTAAATGGTGTCGGAAATGGGTCATGGACAAAGGCATCATTGAGATTCCTCAGATCTACACAAATCCTTATTTTGCCCTTCTACTTCTTCTCTTGAACCACCATGGGGCTCACCCAATCATATTCTTCAACTGGTTGTATGATGCCTACTTCCAGCATCTTATCCAACTCTAATTGAGCCTTTTCCTTGTACTTAGGATTTTGGCGATACAACCTCTACTTAATAGGCTTCGCGTCTGGCTTCAAAGTGATTTTCATAGTACCCAAGTCTCCTATTATGCCTTTCAAGTCCGAAAAATTAGTAGGGAAGAAATCTTGATATTCACGGAGTAACTCAACAACCTTATCCATAGTAGTGTCATCCCAATAATCCCCAATTTTTGCAAACTTCGGTTTAACTTCAGTCCCAATGTTCACTTGCTTGGTTTTCAACAACGCGGTGATGTCCGAGTTATTTAATTGGGGGCCCTCGACTTCGCGATGCCCTTCGGTTTCTGGAATATTAATAGTTCTTGGATCTTCATCATCCTCTTTAGTTGTCACATCATAACATTCTAGTGCATGGTGCAACTGGGTGCTCCAATCTGGTTGGACCCATTCCAGAGGTTCCTGCGGTATTCTAAAGATTACTGCCTTAATCTCCTGCAAAGCTTCATCAATGCTATCAAACCCTTCTTCAAAACTAAAGGTCATTAAGAATCATTCCCTCAATATATCCCATTCCATAGTGCCATGGTGGATATCTGTCTCCAAATACTAGTTCATGGGGATTTTGTCTAAAGTATGGAAAAACAAGTGTATCCACTCTGGCTGTGGTTCCGTTCCATAAGATTTAGTCCACTTCGCTAGGGAATTGCGCAGATCATCCATCCCATCATATTTCTTAGTCAATCGAAGGTTAGGCTGCCCAAATCATATCCTCATCATTCTTCGATAATCATGCCATCCATCAAAGCTATCCTTGTGCGTACCCCACCATCATGCAGGCGTAGTGCACAGTGCCAAATCTAACGCTTGGAAGAAATGATGCTTAGGGAATTCACACTCAAATGCATTGAAAAACTTATCCACATCAGTTAAACCATCATAATAAGGTAAATTTATTATCTCCGATGAAATGCAACACATCGATTTAGTCATCATGTTGCAACACAATGTAGATAATTCATGCAATTGATTATGCCAATGCTCTAACTCTTCATTTGAATCAGGGGTGTAAGAACTCTCCCAATCCCATGGAATCTGTCCATCTACTACTAGATTGATCTAGTCTTGATCTTGCGTTGTTATTTTGTAGATCTGATCTAAGTCTTCCTTACTTTCTTCATAATTGCGGGTTGGTTCAGTGTAGTGCACCTCTTCTGTAGGGTCTAATGGCACTACAACTCAAAGCGATTTCTTTTCAAATGACATTTTCCTCTTCTTCAAGTTGATTAATCCATTCATATCAATGGCCCAGTCAATTCCGAGGAGCACGAGGTATGGATTATTGTCATCTACAATCTTTATTACTTCAAAATCAGCCAGCATGCTTGCCCCTTCTATATCCACTGTTATTCCATGTAACTGTCCCATAGGATGACATTCTGTTGGTTTTCCATTCTAAGCTAGATCAGAGACCGCTGCAGCGTAGTTCTCCCCATTCTCTCCTAGGTTTATTTTGTCAAAAAGTTTGCATCTGACTCCAGATCCAAGATAACCAATTCCATCTCATAATCTCCTATCTGTGTGGTGAGCCTCATCTCGCGTCCTGTTCTTTCCTTATGTTTTCCAATTTTTCTAACTACATGGTGTCCACCAAGGGCTTTTTCTTTGCCGGCGCACTTGTTTATTAAATCTTGTAGGCCTTTCACAACTTTTCGATCACACAATAGTTTCATACAGTTCTCTAAGAATGTGGTAAGCACAGAGGGATCAACCTCTATAGGCGCATTGGTTTCTGGTACTATTTTCTGGCTTCCTGGGGTAAGGCCTTAGAAAAGATTTTCTTAGCTTCCATAAAAGTTTCCTTAGCATGCACCAAATCAAAGCCAACTTATTTTTTTGGGGCCTTGCAGACCCATTCATCCTCTTCAGGCTGTTTTCCTTTATCATCACTAGTTTTTATTCTGCTTCTCAACGTTATGTTCATGCTCTGGTCCTCCTCGCGGGGCTTAGATCTCATCATCTGTAAGTTTTGCATAGGTTACTGAGACTACACCTTTTTCTCCTACATCTTAGCTGCAACACCGGGCATTCCTCTATAGTGTGGTCAAATTGGTTGCAGTATTGACATGATGGCCATGTCAGATTATGACACTCTCGTGCGTAGTGCCCTGGTGTTCCACAGTTGTAACAAATAACCTGACCTTAGCCTCTACCAGGCCATCCTCCTCCTCGACCTCATCCTTGTCCTGGATATCCTCCTTGTGCTCCTTAGATGCCCTGCTCTAGAGGCCGAGTTTCTACTTGCATTTGGTAGGTAGGCATTCTTTCCATCATCAATTCATAGCTGCGATAGTGGCACTCATCATGGCCCACTAATTTGCAGAAGTCGTAGAACTGTTATGGTGTCTGAACAAAATTTTGAAGCAAATGACAATTATTCGTTGCATGTTTTCTAGCCACTTGATAAATAGTGCACCATAGCGCAACCCCCATGTTTGGTCTTGCTGGAGATTCTAGTCTCAGGGGAATTGGTTCCCCTCCCATGATATAGTTTGTAAATATGGGACAATGGTCTTTATCATGCCCCTTGCTCTTACACTTTAGACACCAGACTTTTGCGTGTACCTCTGGCTTAGCCTCCTTATATTTTGTCAAGCTCTTCAATTCTCAGCATAGGCTCTGTAAATAAAAATGGATTTGCTGTGCCCCCAAGGTCGCATCCTTCATAGGCATCACATGAAACCTCATCGTGATTTCCAAGGCTTCTTCCCGAGTTCCTATCTTCTGCTGTGACAAAGTAATCCTTAGGTGGGGCAAAAGCGAGGCTATAAACCACTAATGATGCTAACCATCTGTGAGCTACATGTTGGCTTCGCAGGTCACACATTTCAAACTTTGATCTAACTCCCAATGCATCTCATCAACCCTCATCGTGATCTCCTTAAATCTAACTACTGATTTGAGTCAAACTTAGGATTACTAAACTATTTGTTTAAATAAGCCTCAGTCTCTACCCACGTTTCCATAGGATGATCAGAATTGTACTTAATATACCATGTCAGCATGCGATCCTGTAGGGTAGTAGCGAATTGCGCCTTCTTTATGTTGTCATCAGTAACCTGCTGCGATGTCCACACAACATTCACAACAAACCAAAACTGATCTGTATCTTCACTCCCTATACCTTTAAAAATTGGCAAATTCATTGTGTTTGACACGTTGAATGATGGTGGTGGTGGTGGAGGTGTGGGCGAAGGTGTATGCAGTGGAGGTGGAGGTGGGGTAGAGTGGATGGATGATGTGTCCATGGAAAACCTTGCCTTATCAGCTAGACAACACTCCGCGATGAGGCTTGTACTGCTCCCTCATCATCGCTCGAAGGAGGTCCAATCAACAGGCTATATTCAAGACCTATTATTTCTCTATCTCTAAAGAGTTTCCCACTTCGCATAGCTCTGAACATCAAGGAAATGGCATAACCCATTTTTCACATAAAAACATCTTAATCCAAGTATTCAAAGATCTTAAATACTTACCTCATGGTCCCTTGAAAAATCACTGCTCTGTTTCGTTGTAGTTGACTGAGGTATCAATTGTGAATTCTGTAACAAATCCTCCTATAATTCGATTGAGCCGGTGATCGACAACCCGCACTATCTTGTCTTGAGAGGCTTCTAATCATTGTACCAGTTCTAGAGTCCACACTATTGGACTGTCAATCTTCCACCACCCTTGGCCATATGCCAACTTTTCTAACCACTTGTATAATTCGATTGGGAAGGTGCAGAAGAAAATTTTATGTATTTCTGTATACAAATATCTATCCAACCACTTCTCCTTTGACATGAGGAGATTCCTATTTTCTTGCAGCACGAATTCAAGAATATTTCTGTCCAACCACATTTAAATTTCCTTCTTGGTTGGATTCCAGTGATGTGACACCACACATCTCCTTCAGGCAAATCCCGATCCCGGCAACAGAACCATTTGTTGGCTTAGGGGGTCTTGAGCTAGTTTCAAAGTTAGTTGCACCAACCAACAAAACCGTACACTATTGGCCCTTTCAGCAACAATCTGTGTAGCGCAGGCTGTAGTTTGACCCGAAGTAGTATGGAGGGATGCAGGAACCAAGTTTCCGCATCCAGAGATCAATGTGATGTCTTTTAGTGCCCTAGATCTGCCCTTGCACATATCTAGAATCCCTTAGGGCTCAATACTACAACTCTACTACAACAACCTATAGACCTTTGCGAAGGTCTATGATTGGTCTTTATGGACCCTTAATAGTCACATCATCCACTTACATGCATCAGAAAATAACCCTAGATCTGAGCTCACGTAGATCTACTTAGGTATTTTAATAAACATAAAAAATGTATCACAATCTTCTCGAAAGTACTTAACATGCAATGCGTATAGGTATTAAGACTTATTCCATAGATTCATGCATCATTAGATCAATATTTCATAAATAAATTATTCATCCATAACATATATCGCAATCATAAATAAATAGAAGTAAACATATAAACACAGGAATTCTTCGATAATCTTCTTTATTGATATTTAGTTAGGATTTACAGACTCAAAACTACCCTGTGCACTCAGCTGCAGGGGTCCACGCACTTAGCTGTGGACTGTATCTAGGCCTCTGTGCACTCAGCTGCATAGTCTTTCTCTCATATCCAACCAACTTCTTGGTGCTATCTTATTGACCCATTGCATACATGATCTCCCTCAGACTCTCTAAGACACGCATATTTATAAAATCCCATGGTCCGCAGACCATGGGTGGATCTCAAAGCTGACTCATCTTTACATAAAAAAGGGGCTAAAATCCCTTTTACTCATAATCATCTGCGCGCTCCGTGTCCACAACTCATGGAGAATTTACATCATTTACAACAATTACATCAAAACTTGGGGTTTCAACCCCAAACTGACCTAGGGGACCCCATCCCAACATAATGATTGAAAAAATATTTTTCATTATTTTAAGGACTTTTTTTCTCTAATGATTCCTTGGATGCAAGGGATTCAAAGGTTTGAGCTTGTGTTGTTAGGTTATGTTTTGATCTCCCTTTGCATTGTACATCTATTCCACTTTTAATATATCTCTTACTTTGGTTGTCACTTCCTAAAGATCCATATTAAACATACTAAGTTATAACATATTTGAAATCATCTCAAATTCCTTCAAGTGTTGGAAACCTTGAGCACTACTGCGGGGGGTGCATCGGTAGTGTGTCTTCTTAGCAATTTTTACCAATTAAAACTTCTCTACTAAATCATGCATATATTAACCAACAACATAAATAAATTATCTCATAAACATGTGTGCCATATGAGCATAAACCAAAAACCATAAGAAACAACATAAACAATAAACCCGCACAACAAATCAATCACACATGAGAACACATGATATATAGTGGAAACCCTTCCAGGAGAAAAACCACCCTTGCTGCTATTGTGTTGCTCTGGATCTCTATTATGTCAAGAAAAATATCTTTTACATAAATTCGCTCACTACCATCATCTAGGAGTCTAAACCCTATACATAATTAATTGACCACCATAAGCCAAGAGACTCGATTCTACTGATAAACTTGGAAGACTATGTTCTCACATGGATCTACAGACCACCATCTGCTAAAATCCACCATGATCAATAATCCTCACCCAACTTTGATTGGACTATACAACTTCGATTGGATGGAGAAAATGTTCCTTTCACCAATGCTACAGAATCACTGCTCCACTCTAATGAATTCACCGCTCCTCTACTCTATGTGGACCTTGCTTCAGATATTTTTAGACTAGATCCCAAGACACCATGATCAAATCCAACTCAACTCTGCAATCATAATCTCAACAACAAGACACCATCAACACAAATAAAAACACCACAAAAAATGCTCTCAACTCAATAAAAATAAATGGCCACAGTGCATGCATCAAATCTACAATACCATAACCAACCAACAACAAAAACAAAGGTCATACTCAACCATAACATTAAACCCTCAATATATTTGCAGCAAGAAAACAATCTTCCATAAACACCAGTAGCTTTGCTAACCAAATGGATTAGTCACCAAAGTATGAGACACTCCACACTTGGTCTCATCTCTACTATAAAATTCTACTCCATATACTAAAATCAATCTCTGCTATAAAATTCTACTCCATATACTAAAATCAATCTCTGTTATATCTCCATCAAATCTACTATGCAAACTGATATCTCTGCTTCAACAATATGCTCTACTTACTACCATTTGCAATCATGCACTAGCTATCTCTGCTCACAAGTAAGTCTGAAGCATTCTTTTTCTTCTCTACAACCTTCTCACTCACATATCATTCAAGCAACCAACACCCAACTCCAAAATGAAGTATATAAAACATATAGGACAAAATTCACTTTTTGAGTGGGATCAAGAGTGCATAAAGTTGACGAAATCCGACCATTATCACCACTACTTATACACTTAAGGAATTCACACCTATAGGAGGAATTTTCCAACAAATTTTGACCTTTCTCAATTAGCTTAGATCCTTCTAGGAAATTCCATGTCAAAATACTCTAGATGTGTGCGAGGAATGCAGAGGAAATTTAATTTTAATCCTCAACCACATCCAAAGAACTAGAATATTTTAGTTGTAATTGCATTCATTATCCTGTCAAATTTTAGCTGGAGACTTTCAAATGCATGCATAAGCCTACATCCCTATGGTTGGGGCAAAGAATAAGGAAAAACATAAGAATCTCAACTCTGAACCTCAACCACCTATTTCGTCACCTTCATCACCTCTGGTATATGCATCCAAATGACTTCCAAGCCTTGTGACACTTATTTAAATGAATCAAACATGTCTCCAAAATGCCACTACCAAGTTGACCTAGAAGCCAATAAATAAGGGTTGAATTGACTGCTAACAAGTCCTCTACTCTCCACTGACACCTTCACAAGTTGCAACACATATGAGCAACCCTGAAGCACATCTCCATCATCTCCAACATCATGATAAGGACAACATACCATTGCAACAAGTCATCCTCCACTTCCTGCACTAGGTCATGAATAAGAAGATAAACACCACTAGGACATGAGGAACCATCAACCACACACTACCATCATTTGACCATTAAGGTTGACATCATCAAGTTGAAATCAATACCAATACAACCAACTCAATGCGAATTCAACTAACTGCAACCATGCTACAAGGATGACATCAATACAATAACTTAAGGTTGACATCAATTCCAACATGATCTAGTTGCCATCATGAAACTGTTTCCATCACTAGATAACTGCAACCATGAACACCATAATGCCAACAATATCCCCATCTAGCATTGATGGCAACCACACAAAAACTCTTGACAAATCTCTTCTTCTATCACTCCCCGTTTGACTTCAATGGGAAAGGATGAACTCCATCTAATAAGGCAACAAAAGATGAGGCACAAAAAATGGAGCAACTGATCTCTACATCCATGGCTGAAGAATGATATCTATTAACAAATAACCATAATCTGTCAAATTTTAAATAAGTAACATATGAACCAAGCAACATTCAAGGAAGTATGCCCAACCAACAACCTCTAGCAGCAATAATAATTATGCATCAACAACCACACAATATGCACATGAGGCATCAACCATAGAAACCACATGTCAGTAACATCAATGGCTATCATCAACCTCTCTACTCATGAAATGAGGTAAAAAACAAACAATCAAAGCATAGCATGAAGATAAACACCTCCAAGCAGACCATAATGCCTACAATAGATGGCTAAGCTAAATAGGAAGATATAATGCTCCCCCTGAACATATGCCATCTCCAAAATCAGCTCTAACTTGCAATGAACCGCTTCCACTGCAAATAATGTTTCCTTTTCACAAATAGAAGCACCAAATGGACCTAAAATCCACATGACCATGAATCTATGACATATACATTGACAAATACATGGTTGTAGCAAGGATATAAGACCTCATACATGACCATTACATGACCTCATGACTCATGACTAGATGACCGAAAGATAGTATAATATAAGTACATAGCATCATGAGCATTGTACATGGATTTTCAATGAATTACATAGATGTTATCATCTATGATCATCTCCTTTGGACCAATGACTCAAAAACATGACATAAAATGGTTTTTACAACATCATTAGCCCATACATGTGGTTGCACAATGACTTCATGAAATAGCTCCAAAACATGCTTATCACCATAATGACTCAACCTACTAATTAATGGACCCCCTACCAGTTACAGTCTCAATCAAGGCAATATTGAACTCTCCCAATATTGGCCAGATTATTTAGCCTTCGTTGGATGAGGAAATTGATTAAAGGAGAAAATAGTAGGTGGAAACCTGACATTCCTTTGATGGCATCCAAACCCACTTTTATTTTCTGTCTTTCCTAAACAACCCCGTGTAGGTTGCTACATAACCTTGGCACCACAGACCTTAGGCTTCTCCAGATGGCTAAAATGTAAGATTTTGATGGGGTGCCTCCTGCTATCCATGCCTCCAACATTCCCTGGGGAATGTACTTGTCCATCATAATGGAATGCTAGAGTCCTCTACCTCTAAACATATGCCATAGACTGGTTGTCAGGAGCGCTTGATTGACTATTTTAATATTCTGAATTCCCAAACTGCCCAAATTTACTGGTTTAGAGCATGGAAAATCTTAGGGGCGAATTTTCGCCCTTGGGCTAAATTAAGGGGTTTTATATTTTTATTGGGCGAATATTTTGTATCATAGTACATTGTTACAATGCTCAAATTATTTTATAAAAAATTGGTATGGAGTTAGCCCAACTTAATTTAAGGGAGAGGGTAAAAAAATAATGTAACCTTGATTAGGAGTTACAATTTCCATACCCTCATTTTCAGAAAATGTATATATGATATAAAAATAGAAATATAATACAGTGGGGTATGGTAAAAATAATCTTTTTTATACTTATCAAAGGAAGGTAAATAAATAAAAATAAAATAACTAGAGGTGGTAAATAAAAACTTCGTATGGTAAATTACTAAACCTCTTTTTATACTCAAAGTATGGTAAAAAATAAAAATAAATAACATAGGTTGGATAAATAAAACCTTTTTTATACTCAAAGGGAATGGTAATAAATAAAAATATAAATAAACTATAGGTATGGTAAATAAATAAAACCTCTTTCTATATTTAGTTCATAACCCTCTTTCTATTTAAGAAGGTTGTTTTATTTAATTGAATCCTATAGGCCAAATACCATATTTATAAAAGAAATATGGTAAATTAATAAAAATATAAATAAACGAGAGGTATGGTAAATAAAGAAAACATTTTTTATATTTACTCCATAAGCCACTTATATTTACCAACACTCAAAAGATGTGTTATATTTAGGTGAAGCATATGGGCCAAATACCATGGGCCAAATTATTATTAATCCATGCAAAAGAAAATTATTAACCCTAATATTAGTATTAATAAAAATAAAGATGGCACATGGTATTGACCCATGGTATTCATATGGAATGCCCCCTATTTAAAGGGGGGAATTAAACTAGCATAGATCCATATTTACTCTGGATCAAATATCATGATATGCAAACTAACACAGAGTGAAAAAATATTTGATCCCTTTCGGGGCTTGGTAGATCAACAGTAAAAATGCATCTTGTAATTTAATGTCACTTAAACATTTTAACTTGGCTAAAATAAAAAAACTAAAACCAATTATATTTTTTATTTTTCTATAATTAACTTAAATAGTAGTTTTAAGCTCCAGTTTTATGATAACTCATGGTATTTACCATGGTAATAATGGTATCATGTGAGCATAGACTATTTAAAGGGGAAATTCTATCAACTTAGATCCATCTTAATTCCGGGTCTACCAAGTGCTAGGAGGGATAAACAAATTTCATCCCTCTAAGAGTGGTAGATGTGGAGTTAAGATGGATATAGGTTGGTTTTTATGATAATGAAGATATTAAATAGACTTAAGAAATTATATTGTAAAAAAAAATCTTAAGGTGAATGGGTTAAAGCTACATTTAGTCACTTCACAAAATTTAGTAAAAAATACTGATATCTCCATTAATATTGGTTTTTTCTGATTTAACAAAAAAAATTCAAAACAATGAAATCTTCACTCTTTCCACATCACCCTCACAGAACAGAGATAGTCGCTGCCCAGATTTGCCACCAGTTTTCAAACATTCTCAATATGATATCTTCATGAAAAAGTTAAGGTACTGATCTTGGATTAGTTGTTTGAAAAATATGTTAGTTTATACAACCTTTCATCTTCTCTACTATTCTTAGTTTGTCGTAATGATTTGTAGGGGTTGGGTCACTGCACCATATTGTCCTAAAAGGCGGAAATTGTGCACCAAAAAGGAAATTAATCCACATGTTACAACCCTGTTAAAAATGGTATGAAGGTAGTGAATTATGCTAATAAGAAATTTAGATTGGGAGAGACATAATTATTTTTTTTAATTTAATTGAAGATTTCCAATTAAAATAATAATAAATCTACATTTATACATTTATATATTGATTGGAAGGCTTCTGACAATGATCACTTCTTCTCATTAGATCCCTTTCAGGCCTTCAGGATGC
>APFE031346402.1:104615-124982 GCA_000404065.3 Pinus taeda
TTTATTATACATATAAATTTATGGTGGTTCTTAAAATTTTCCTTGGTCTAGAGATAAGATTTAGCCCAATAAGTGGAATATTTTTATAGGGACTCGATCTAGACCACAAAACTTTGCAATAATAGACTCAATGTTTTTGATGATAGCATGTGGAATTTGGAAAATGAGCATCTAGAACACTGGGATTCCTTGAAAAACAACTCGAACCATAATTAATCTACCTCCCAAAGATAGCCATCTATGGTCCCATTTGAGCAAAGTCCTCTTGAATTTTGTAATGATCCATTCCCAATCTGATATTTTATACTTGTTCAGTTTCAGTATGCATCCCAAATATTTAAAACCCTGAGATAAAAATCAGATCTTCACCCGAAACATGGATGCAATACCAATTATCTCTGGAGAGTCATCCTCATCTGAAATAAGCTTAGATTTCTCACTGTTTATATAGAGTCCAAAAGCCCTGTGAAAGTTTTGAAAAGACTTGTGAAAGGATTCCCATTCAACTATTTTTGCCTCTCCAGCACAGAGTATGTTGTCTACAAATAGTAGAAGTGATAACAAACTATTTCTGGAAATCTTACATCCCAAAATAACCCTTGTTTCCTTCATAGCCTGAAGACTTCTGCTAGAAGCATCCATAACTAAAATAAATAACAAAGGAGACAATGCACATCCTTGTCTCAACCCTCTGCCCATTTTGAATAAATTTGTGGGTTCCCCATTCATAAGAACCGCCAATGAAGTCGACGAAACACATGCCATAATCCATCAAACATGCCTAAGCTTGAACCTAATTTTATAAAGTATTATTGTGAGGAATTCCCAATCTACACAGTCATAAGCCTGATTTAGATCAATTTTCATAATACATGATTTCTTCTCCTTGATTTTATCAAATGGATACATTCTTGGGCAATGGCCACTGCATCTTGTATTCTCCTGTTAGACAAAAAACCAAATTGCTCCAATGAAATGTGTGGGGGAAATGATGTTTTTGACACAATTATCGGTGAGTTTGGACATCAATTTGTAGACAAAATTACATAAATAAATTGGCCTATAATCTAAGAGAGACTTAGGATTCGAAATATTAGGAATCAGAGTTAAGAAGGTTGAGTTGATTGTACTTGGGATACACCTGAAAATCCTGACAACTTCCACCATCCCCACCAGATTTAAGCCCATCAAAAAAAAAAGTGAAGAAAGAAGTCGCTAGGCCAGCCATCGGGACCAAGCCTCTTGTCCATTGCCATCTCCTTAAGTTTTTGGTGTACCTCCCCATCAGACATATGGGCATCTATCAATGCAAAATCCTCTTCAGTTACCCAGTTCAAGAAACTATTAGAAAGATCCATTTTTTCTTCTATATGATCTTTCCCACTATCTAGAAATTGATTTTTGAAAAAAAGGAAAACTGTTTCTTTAATCTCCTTAGGAGTAGACATAGTATGTCCAATATCATCTTCGATAGACCAAATTCAATTAATTTGTCTTCTTTTGGATGCCACTCGATGGAAAAATTTAATGTTACGATCTCCTCCTTTAATCCATTCTAATGTGCTTTTCAAACACCATTTATCCTCCTGCATCTTTAAAATTTTGTCTTTTCTATATACCAGTTATAAGATGGGCCTATGTAATAATTCACAGTAGAGGCCAGGGGAAATTGGGTCCAACCTCATTGTAATTTTGTGATCAATTGATAATAGTTCCTTTCTAATCTCCACTCTCTGATTTTTGACCCATGATTTGACCAATGTTTTTAGGCATATGAGTTTCTCCAGTAAACTCAATGTGGCATCATTAGCAGCAGATAAAACTAGTTGAGCCCAAGATTGGTATATCATATCATGAAAATCTGGCTCTTTGACCCAATTCATGTTGAACTTGAATGAGATCTTAACAACCCCCAGCTCGCCCACCCATTCTAACATAATGGCCTCGTGGTCTGATATTTTTGAATAAGAAGACCAATATTTTATTTGATTAAGCTTTTGGTACAATCAAGGATCCACCAAGAATATGTTGATTCTTTTGGAAATACTCTTTGGCCCCAACCTCCCATTGTGCCAAGTAGGCCCCAAAGGTGCAGGGACAATGTCATGCAGAGCCTTTCTATCCAGGAGGTCGAAGAAAAAACTAGATAAGGGGTTAGAATTTGCTTTGTTTCCCCAACACTCACCAACATTTAGAGTAAAATTTAGGTCCCCTGCCACTATCAAATAATGTAAGTCTAGCAAGTTGGACACATCAAACATATCCCAATAAGCCTTACGATTAGAGCATGGTGCATATAGATTTAAGATGTGTAGTCTACTATTCTTGCCATGACTGTGACCAGTTATAATTATTTTGGTCTTTAAACTGTAGGCCTGGAAAGTGTAATAATAAGGGTCCCAAATGGTAGCAAGCCCCCCTGAGTTTCCACTAGAATTAGATGCACATCCCAGCCATGATGGAAATATGGAGAGCAGGATCTCCAAAGGTTTCTCCTTTGAGCACACTGTTTCTTGAAGTGGTACAATAGATGAAGAGTTGGATCTTATATGATATTGGAGGAATATTTTTGTTGAGGCAGATCCCAACCCTCTCAGATTGAGGGACATCATCTTCATGGTGAACTATAAGTGATCAAGAAAGCTGATCTAAGGTCTTGGTTGTGAAGATCATCCTTTGCCTCATATGTTTCATTTGTGGGTCCCAGATTGAAGGAGGGAGTGAGAGCCTCCTTCACTGTTACCCCACCAAAGTTCACACTCGGTGGTGATGACAACAAGGTTTTCTATGACGTGTTATTTATAATGGCAGCCATTTCATTCCAATTAAATTTTGAACAGATATTAAACATAAATGAAAAAGGCATACAAATGCCTAACCTGATCAATTTAAAAAAGAAACACACTAGATGTAAATATATTGATTAAATAAGAAATAATAGATTTCATTATGCTAAAATATAAATGATGTATTGAATTTAAAAAATAAATACATAAATATTTTGAATATTCAACATTAATTTTTTTGTTGAAAAAATGAAAATAATAAAATAAAATCTTTAAAAATGTAAATTTTGAATAAAATTAATTTAAATGAAAAATTCAATCTTATTTTTTTCCATAAATCTTTGGTTATTTATGCTCTCATATAAGCTCCACAAAACCTAAAAAAATATATATGATAGAGAAAAATAATATTTAATATATCCCTAAATTTTTTCATAACTTAAAATCATACTAAAATTTAATTTCTCCCTCTATAACGAACATTGAAACTAAAAAATAATTAACTCAAATTTAACTTTATAAAAAAAATCTGACACTTTTATATGCACATTAATTTTACTAAATATAAAACTAATAAAAATTATATTGAGATCAATAACTTTCGATCTATGTTTAATCTAACCTTGAATTTTCTCATAACTTGAAATTATACTCGAGCATAATTGCTCTCATAGATTTCAAACAGTAGAACCAAAAAAATAATTAACAAAAATGTGTTCGAAAATGAATTTACGGGGGTTTAATAATTAACGCTCCCTTCCCTTATGTGAAAATTTATGTTTTAACATTGTAACCACCTTCGAATCCACTAAACCTTTGTTTCAATGAACATGCGCCATTCAAATGTACTAGGTAATATAGAGTGCTTATAGATTTTTGTAAAATCCACGAGATAGGAACAATAATAGGCTATAGTTAAGACCAGACACATTGGAGAAAAAGAAGGGGTGAGTTACATATAAAAATGTTAAGTTTATCCTCGCTCATGTTTAGCTTTGTGAGAATGTGGAAGGTGGTGTGCTTTCTTATTTGCTTTTCAAGGCATGGTTTTAGTAGTGGAAATAGTTGGAACATGTGTGACATTGTGGAGGGTGGTGTGCTTTGTTATTTGCTTTTCAAGGCATGGTTATGGTAGTGGATTTAGTTGGACCTCAGTGCTATTTTATTTGTTTTAGCAGTATTTGCTTTTTAAGACATGGTTTTAGTAGTAGTTTAGTTGGGACTCAAGATTTTTACTTCATGGCCATTTTAACCTTCAAAGCTGCCAAAATTTATTTAACTTGATTTTAGTTTTAATATATTTGGTAACATCTCCAAAAATATTTACTAATTTTATTCACTTTATTTTAGTTATAATAGTGGACTAGTACTTTTTTTTAAGAAAAACTTGTTATTTTATTAGATTGATATTAAATTTTAAAGAAATATTTAATAAATACTAAAAAATAAAATGTATAACAATAGCTATATAAAATAATTCAATTCTATTTATATTAATTTTTAAATTTATATTATTTACACATATCAATTAATTACAATAAATAAATATTATAAATATTTCTTAATTAATACAATTTAGTTTTTTTAATCCATTTCTCCCATTGCTTAAAACATCGCTAATTTTTATTGATTAAAATTTTTTATAGAGATATTTGGTATATTAATATTAAAATTTCTATTTAAATAAAACATATCTATTTTTAATTAAAATACTTATGTATAAATATTTTTTTGTTTGTAAAGTTGTCTGTGATCTTCTAAGTTTGAGGAGCTGTGATTTGGGGTATTTAAGTCATCCAAGTCATCAGGGATACCACTTGACATGGGCCACACCAACCCCCTGGGGTATTTAAGTCATCCAAGTCACTCGAGGATAGCACCTGACATGGGCCACACCAACCCCCTAGGGGTATTGAAGTCATCCAATTCACCTGGGGATAGCACCAACCATGGGCCACACCAACCCCTGGGGTATTTAAGTCATCCAATTCATTGGGGGATAACACCCGACATGGGTCACACCAACCCTTAGATGACTAGATTTTTAGCACGTCTCCTCCCCTTAACACATGGCACAACCACCCCCACTAGGTTTGATCCTCATTCGACTTGCAAACGAAGCCCATCCTGAACACGTTGCGCTAATAAGACTTGAAGTTATGTACATATACTTAATAATATAACTTCAAAAGTAAAATTGAACATATTTATTAATTAATTTTTTTACATGATATTTTTAAATACAAATTTTATAAAATTATTTAAAATGTTTTTAAAAATTTAAAATTATTTAAATATTTTTGATTTTTTTTTAAATATTAATATGTAGATATTTTTTAAATTACATATATATGAACATGATGTGTAATTTAACTATTACTTAAAATAACCATTATAATTTAATAATAAATATTTATTTGAAATATTATAAATTGTTTTTTAAATTTACTAACTAATATCTTCCTAAATAAACAAATTTATTATACATCATAAATTAACCAATTTACATATATTAAAAAATTTTACTATATAATATAATTATAAAAAATTACATACATCGTGAAAGTAATATACTTCATCACACTAGAGTATATATTGATAATAAATTTTTAATATGCTACTACTTTTTATGCTGGTGACATCTTTTATGTTGATAAACCTGAACTTGCTAATTTTTATGTTGGTGATATCCTTTTTATTGATAAACCTGAACTTGTAGACCTGAAACTGATTTCTATTTTGTAATTAAGAAAGGGTAGAATACAGTAGCACTCTTACAGATAAGATAGGGAATCTATGAGCACTAAGGTATATGTATAGGAAATCTAGGTGTATTTTTATCCCCAAAGTATGGTAGGAATATTTACGGTTATTGATAGGAATATATAGAGTGGACTTCTTTTTTCTATTTAATAAAAGAAAATGTTTTTTTATTGGAAAAAAATTTAAAAATTAAAAAAAATTGTTTTTAGATATTAAATAAATAATTAGATAAGTTTATAAAATTAATAAAAATATATTTTTTGCTTTATTTCTATAAAGTTAAAAAAAAGCCATTAAATTTGTTAGAAAAATATAAATACAATTCATAATCTAAATCTCATCTTTATACTTGTTATTTACAACCAGAATTTAGTAGTGGAATATGGATGAAAATTTGATAGACTTGATTCGAACTTATATGCCAGAAGCACAGATTGAAGGTTCTCCTCACATCAATGGCCCATACAAGATTCGTGTTCCAAATCCTGTGTATAAGATGCCTAGATATGAAGAATTAAGAAAAGCTTTGAAAGAGTCTGGAGTTAAGCCTACGTGCAACATTTGTTATCAACAGAATACCAAGTTCAGATACTTTGATAACAATTCCTCCCAGGTTTTGCAGGCTAGATACAGATGTTTGGATTGCAATAATTACTTTACTCTAGGAGGAAAAAAGTATTCTAAAGATCAGCCAGCTATTGCTAAAGTTGATATCAACGTTGGTGATCCTGTGAGAAGGTTAAGGCGTTTCTCAGAAGTAGAAGATTTAGAAACTGAGATCACAGAATCAAAACGAATGAGAAGATTGGCAATGACTTCTGTTAGCAGGTCAGAGAGCATGAATATTGGGAGTAACATTGAGTTTCATCCTGATCCTTTATTACCTACTCAACAATCAAGAATTTATCAATTTCCCAGATTTGATACTCGACAATCAAGAACTTATCAATATCCCAGATTTAATATATTGCAGCAGCAACAACAACAAGGACAACTGGCTGAACAATCCACAAGTGGTACCCAATATCTGCATCCCCTTCCTTCTATTGAAAGTAAGTTGATGCCAGTTTTTTCTTCTAATCCACTCATTGATCCCAACACAACTAGTTATACTAGTAGTATTGAAATATTCCCCACTGGGTGGCGCAGTGCAACTAGTAGTTCTGGTGATACTATTGAGTCGAGGCCACAACTTTTTTCCGAGCAATCAAATGCAACAACTACTACTGCAACTCAAGAAACTTCCAGTAATTTATCCAGTAATTTATATCCTACGGGTCCATATTCTAATGATCCCATGTTTAATGTTCATTTGTACAATAGGGTTGTTCAGTTGATCAAATCACAAGAGCTTTTGCAAGCTTTAACTCTGCCATATATGCTATCACCAAGAGTTGGTAACATTGCTTCAGATGTTGCATCAACAATGTCACTTACACAACCACTAGTTGGTAATGTTGTTTCTGATCCTAATATCAACACCTCTGGGTTGAGTAGGCAGGTTACGGACCAGTCAGAAAAAGGTGAAGACACCAATGAAGATGAACAATTGGAGGCTCTGCTTTGTAGTCCAGGGACAGAATCTTCAATAAATATATTGGAACTGATCCATACAAAGAAGAAAGAGTAATTACACATTATGTAAAATTGCTCTATATAAATAGGCATAATGATGTAGTATTATAGATATTAGTTTACATGATACATAGCAATGTAAATTTTTAAATATGTTGTATATATGCATAAAAATATAAGTTTACTATAGAAACATGCATGTGGATTGTTAAACATTTTTTTATTGTTAAATAATACTCAAGGTTTGACACAAAATCATTGATAAATTTTTAGATTTAACAAGTTTAGAAGACATTCTCAGGTTTGTTTTTTAATTTTAATTTTAATTTTTTTTATTATGTTTATTTGTCAAGTTGTATGAGTTAGCCAAATCACTAGGCTTAGGTCACCAGACCTTAATATGGCTAGATTTTTACCTACAAAATTTTGAACAAATAATCTTCCCATCACAAAATGTCGTAATAATACATGTCATCTTGTCCATTCTAGAACTGGGAATACCATATTTATTTACGAGTTAAAAATCACTGATATACCAGTAACTAGTTGCATAGTAACCAAATCTTATAGGTTTGAACGTAGGAGATGATCGATAAGAAGAGCGGGTTAAGGAACGGAAGCAAGCCACACCTTCTCTCTTTTCCAAGATTTCTATTTTTTTCCAACTTTTCCAAGATTCTATATTTTACAGTTGTAATTTTGTGATAATTGGACCTGGAACATTCTAGATGCTCATGTTAATCAATTGGTTATCCAGTTAGTTATCCATATCTATTAGCTCTACTAGTGGTATTGTATGTGTTTTTAAGTATACGAGTTATACTACTTTTCTATTAAAATTTAATTTATTTGGAAAAACAAAAACTCCACAAATAAAATTTTGGCATATCATAGTTTTAATGTGATTTTGATTTATATTACATATTTTACAATGGGTTGAAAGTAACCTTATATTTTATTTGTAATATGATCCACAAAAATCCCCACAAATAATTATTTCACACATCATAGTTTTAATGAGAATTTGATTTATATTACACATTTTACAATTGGTTGAAAATAACCTTAAATTTTATTTGTAATATGATTAGATCTAATTTCTTTTAATTCTCGATTTACTAAATGTTTAGAAGTATTAAATCTCTTTTCAATTTAAAAGAGATTTTCACCTCAAAAGATTTGGAGTTAAAATGGATTAGGCGTAATTAATTATAATTATAATTATTAATTTTAACTTTTTATGTACATTGATTGAGTCAAAATGTTTTATTATTAATTAATTATTAATTAATTATTTTTATTTATTTATTTATTTTTGTAATTTGATTGAGTCAAAATGTATAAGACATGAAATTACAATATCTCTTCCATATTGGGTTGGAGGGTGTCTCTCAATAAATATAGTAATTTTTATTTATTTTGCCAAAATTTCAAGATGATAAATTGCAAAAATATAATTTTATTTATTTATTTTACCAAAGCGTGATACTTCATAAGATGAAATAAATTGTGATATTTGAATGCAATTTGCTGAAAATGTCATCATGATTTTAATTTAGTTATATTTATGTAAACTTTTTTCCATATAAAAGAAAACCCATTAAATTAAATTTAAAATAGATTTTTGAGTTAATAATAATTAAATTTATATAGTTTATTTCAATTTTATTGTAGTGATCTTATACTGTAAGAGAAAGATTGTGAATGCTTTTTCTTTTGTTGGAAAATGATTTACATTATATTAACAAAAATGGAATACATAGAGCATAAGCAAATGAGTATGAAGAGTTAAGACCTGAAGGCACCATAAAAGGATGCAGAAGGGAGACAATATGCCCTTGGAGGGAGAAACCAATTGATCTACTCTTGAAGTAGAAGTCTAGTGCCATTGTTAGAGTTGAAGAGTCTGACAAAACTAAAACAAGAGGTCTAGGTAGAGAAAATCATAAAGAGCCACTGCCACTGATCTAACATTGGATTGTGAGAAAAATCAGTGACAATACATATAAAAAAAAATCCAACAACTTAGTGGACACGATCAAGTTGATCTAGCACCACTTAAGCTAGAGGGAGCATGGACATTATACTACTAAACACATTCTCCATTGGAAGGACCAATAGCCTATGGGTTTTCAGGACCAAAGGGGCCAACTTTAGGTAGTTCTTCCATGATAAATAAACCATATGGATTGGGGTGAAGGGGAGATAATTTATCACTAGGAAGTTGCACGTCCATGGGTTAGAGATAGGTGTCCCGTGAGTCACTAGTTGGAGAATTACACCTTGCAATGTAAATGGTGGATAGTGAAGAAGAGCTAGGAGGGACAAAGAGTGAAGAAGAGGGATAATGAGATAATGGTGAGAGAATATCCAGAGGGAAAGCAATGCCTAGGTCGCGAGAGACGATTGGGGGAGGAGTAGAGATGGTTGGAGTGGGCATTGACGTTGGTAATCCTCTTGGCAGTGCTAGAGCGATCTCGTTCTTTTGTGAAGAGTGGCCGACAAGGAGATTATGAAGAGCCTAGGGGGAATTCCCCCTACGACAAACCTCCTCTATTTCTAGTTCGATCACCCTTCAACAGATGTGGGTAGGGATGTTATTATCGAATAAAGCCAATTCTGATTCCATTACTAGGGTAGCAGGAGGGCGTCCTCACCCTCGTCCATGGCCACCATGCTAGGCCCGACCTCGTTCTCGAATCATGGGAGCGAATTGGAAGGAAATGTGGTTTGTAAGAAGAACAAGGTTCATAGGGGTCATGGGAGCCAGACATGTGGGAATGCAATACTGAGTCTGGACTGAGACAACTGAAAGAGAAGGAGGGATACTCAGAACTGTTGACATGACCTGCAATATTAATGTATATAGTGTGGAGGCTAGGAGCTTGATGGGTTGGAGTGTACGAGGACACAACGAAGGATGAGGGTTAAAGAAGGGAAGGAACATGCGTGATCATGCCATGGGGAGAGAATTCCAAGTGGACTGCGAGTTCACTCTAAGTTGGGGCAAGTGGTTGAGGGGTTATGAACACCTAGATCCAAGGGGAAAGAGTTGTGAATGTTGATTGTAGTTTGAAATATTAATTTTTATGTTAATTTTGTTAAATTATAGTGTTTTAATTTGAGAAATACCTCTTGTTATAAATTATGTGTATTTTCTTTTTTCTTTATGATAAAAGAAAATCAATTAACTTAAATTTAAATAAATTCTTGAGTTAGGAAACACATGTTCTTAAGTACTAGACCCACTTAAATTTATACACTGAATGTTATGTTGTTATTAATTTAGAGTAAAAATTAGGAAGGACATTGTTTATCTAACATACATCACCTTCCACTATTAGTACGTTAAACTTGTGCTTTATCAACTTTATTTCCTCCAAGAATTTATGAATAAACTCCTTGTACGCCACGATGACTACACGAGAAAATATTGCAAGCACATTGTTGAGTCCAAACGACATTACAGTGTATTGAAAACATCCCCATTTCGTAGCGAAGGTCGTTTTGCTTCTATCCTTAGGCACGATCTTAATCTAATGGTACCCAAAAAACCTATAAGTCAATGAGTAGGCCTCCTATCCTCCAAAATTGTCTAATACCTCATTAGTAAATCGGAAATGGGTCATGGAAAAAGGCATCATTGAGCTTCCTCAGATCTACACAAATCCTTATTTCGCCCTTCTACTTCTTCTCTTGAACCACCATGGGGCTCACCCAATCATATTCTTCAACTGGTTGTATGATGCCTACTTCCAGCATCTTATCCAACTCTAATTGAGCCTTTTCCTTGTACTTAGGATTTAGGCGATACGACCTCTACTTAATAGGCTTTGCATCTGGCTTCAGAGTGATTTTCATAGTACCGAAGTCTCCTATTATGCCTTTCAAGTCCGAAAAATTAGTAGGGAAGAAATCTTGATATTCACGGAGTAACTCAACAACCTTATCCATAGTAGCGTCATCCCAATAATCCCCAATTTTTGCAAACTTCGGTTCAACTTCAGTCCCAATGTTCGCTTGCTTGGTTTTCAACAGCGCGGTGATGTCCGAGTTATTTAATTGGGGGCCCTCGACTTCGCGATGCCCTTCGGTTTCTGGAATATTAATAGTTCTTGGATCTTCATCATCCTCTTTAGTTGTCACATCATAACATTCTAGTGCATGGTGCAACTGGGTGCTCCAATCTGGTTGGACCCATTCCAGAGGTTCCTGCGGTATTCTGAAGATTACTACCTTAATCTCCTGCAAAGCTTCATCAATGCTATCAAACCCTTCTTCAAAACTGAAGGTCATTAAGAATCATTCCCTCAATATATCCCATTCCACAGTGCCATGGTGGATATCTGTCTCCAAATACTAGTTCATGGGGATTTTGTCTAAAGTATGGCAAAACAAGTGTACCCACTCCGGCTATGGTTCCGTTCCATAAGCTTTATTCCACTTCGCTAGGTAATTGCGCAGATCATCCATCCCATCATATTTCTTAGTGAATCGAAGGTTAGGCTGCCCAAATCATATCCTCATCATTCTTCGATAATCATGCCATCCATCAAATCTATCCTTGTGCGTACCCCACCATCATGCAGGCGTAGTGCACAGTGCCAAATCTAACGCTTGGAAGCAATGATGCTTAGGGAATTCACACTCAAATGCATCGAAAAACTTATCCACGTCAGTTAAACCATCATAATAAGGTAAATTTATTACCTCCGATGAAATGCAACACATCAATTTAGTCATCATGTTGCAACACAATGTAGATAATTCATGCAACTGATTATGCCAATGCTCTAACTCTTCATTTGAATCAGGGGTGTAAGAACTCTCCCAATCCCATGGAATCTGTCCATCTACTACTATATTGATCTAGTCTTGATCTTGCGTTGTTATTTTGTAGATCTGATCTAAGTCTTCCTTACTTTCTTCATAATTGTGGGTTGGTTCAGTGTAATGCGCCTCTTCTGTAGGGTCTAATGGCACTACAACTCAAAGAAATTTCTTTTCAAATGACATTTTCCTCTTCTTCAAGTTGATTACTCCATTCATATCAATGGCCTAGTCAATTCCGAGGAGCACGAGGTATGGATTACTATCATCTACAATCTTTATTACTTCAAAATCAGCCAGCATGCTTGCCCCTTCTATATCCACTGCTATTCCATGTAATTGTCCCATAGGATGACATTCTGTTGGTTTTCCATTCTAAGCTAGATCAGATACCACTGAAGCGTAGTTCTCCCCATTCTCTCCTAGGTTTATTTTGTCAAAAAGTTTGCATCTGACCCCAGATCCAAGATAACCTATTCCATCTCATAATCTCCTATCTGTGTGGTGAGCCTCATCTCGCGCTTTGTTCTTTCCTTATGTTTTCCAATTTTTCTAACTACATGGTGTCCACCAAGGGCTTTTTCTTTGCCGGCGCACTTGTTTATTAAATCTTGTAGGCCTTTCACAACTTTTCGATCACACAACGGTTTCATACAGTTCTCTAAGAATGTGGTAAGCACAGAGGGATCAACCTCTATAGGCGCGTTGGTTTCTGGTACTATTTTCAGGCCTCCTGGGGTAAGGCCTTAGCAAAGATTTTCTTAGCTTCCATAAAAGTTTCCTTAGCATGCTCCAAATCAAAGCCAACTTCTTTTTTTGGGGCCTTGAAGACCCATTCATCCTCTTCAGGTTGTTTTCCTTTATCATCACTAGTTTTTATTCTGCTTCTCAACGTTATGTTCATGCTCTAGTCCTCCTCGCGGGGCTTAGATCTCATCATCTGTAAGTTTTGCATAGGTTACTGAGACTACACCTTTTTCTCCTACATCTTAGCTGCAACACCGGGCATTCCTCTATAGTGTGGTCAAATTGGTTGTAGTATTGACATGATGGCCATGTCAGATTATGGCACTCTCGTGCGTAGTGCCCTGGTGTTCCACAGTTGTAACAAATAACCTGACCTTAGCCTCTACCAGGCCATCCTCCTCCTCGACCTCATCCTTGTCCTGGATATCCTCCTTGTGCTCCTCAGATGCCCTGCTCTAGAGGCCGAGTTTCTACTTGCATTTGGTAGGTAGGTGTTCTTTCCATCATCAATTCATAGCTGCGATAGTGGCACTCATCATGGCCCACTAATTTGTAGAAGTCGTAGAACTGTTATGGTGTCTGAACAAAATTTTGAAGCAAATGACAATTATTCGTTGCATGTTTTCTAGCCACTTGACAAATAACGCAGCATAGCACAACCCCCATGTTTGGTCCTGCTGGAGATTCTAGTCTCAAGGGAATTGGTTCCCCTCCCATGATATAGTTTGTAAATATGGGACAATGGTCTTTATCATGCCCCTTTCTCTTACACTTTAGACACCAGACTTTTGCGCGTACCTCTGGCTTAGCCTCCTTATATTTTGTCAAGCTCTTCAATTCTCAGCATAGGCTCTGTAAATAAAAATGGATTTGCTGTGCCCCCAAGGTCGCATCCTTCATAGGCATCACATGAAACCTCATCGTGATTTCCAAGGCTTCTTCCTGAGTTCCTATCTTCTGTTGTGACAAAGTAATCCTTAGGTGGGGCAAAAGCGAGGCTATAAACCACTAATGATGCTAACCATCTGTGAGCTACATGTTGGCTTCGCGGGTCACACATTTCAAACTTTGATCTAACTCCCAATGCATCTCATCAACCCTCATCGTGATCTCCTTAAATCTAACTACTGATTGTGAGTCAAACTTAGGATTACTAAACTATTTGTTTAAATAAGCCTTAGTCTCTACCCACGTTTCCATAGGATGATCAGAATTGTACTTAATATACCATGTCAGCATGCGATCCTGTAGGGTAGTAACGAACTGCGCCTTCTTTATGTTGTCATCAGTAACCTGCTGTGGTGTCCACACAACATTCACAACAAACCAAAACTGATCTGTATCTTCACTCCTTATACCTTTAAAAATTGGAAACTTCATTGCGTTTGACATGTTGAATGATGGTGGTGGTGGTGGAGGTGTGGGTGAAGGTGTATGCAGTGGAGGTGGAGGTGGGGTAGAGTGGATGGATGATGTGTCCATGGAAAACCTTGCCTTATCAGCTAGACAACACTCCGCAATGAGGCTTGTACCGCTCCCTCATCATCGCTCGAAGGAGGTCCAATCAACAGGCTATATTCAAGACCTGTTATTTCTCTATCTCTAAAGAGTTTCCCACTTCGCATAGCTCTGAACATCAAGGAAATGGCATAACCCATTTTTCACATAACAACATCTTAATCCAAGTATTCAAAGATCTTAAATACTTACCTCATGGTCCCTTGAAAAATCACTGCTCTGTTTCGTTGTAGCTGACTGAGGTATCAATTGTGAATTCTGTAACAAATCCTCCTACAATTCGATTGAGCCAGTGATCGACAACCCGCACTATCTTGTCTTGAGAGGATTCTAATCATCGTATCAGTTCTAGAGTCCACACTATTGGACCGTCAATTTTCCACCACCCTTGGCCATCTGCCAACTTTGCTAACCACTTGTATAATTCGATTGGGAAGGTGCAGAAGAAAATTTTATGTATTTCTGTATACAAATATCTATCCAACCACTTCTCCTTTGACATGAGGAGATTCCTATTTTCTTGCACCGTGAATTCAAGAATATTTCTGTCCAACCACATTTAAATTTCCTTCTTGGTTGGATTCCAGTGATGTGACATCACACATCTCCTTCAGGCAGATCCCGATCTTGGCAACAGAACCATTTGTTGGCTTAGGGGGTCTTGAGCTAGTTTCAAAGTTAGTTGCACCAACCAACAAAACCGTACACTATTGGCCCTTTCAGCAACAATCTGTGTAGTGCAGGCTGTAGTTTGACCCGAAGTAGTATGGAGGGATGCAGGAACCAAGTTTCCGCATCCAGAGATCAATGTGATGTCTTTTAGTGCCCTAGATCTGCCCTTGCGCAAATCTAGAATCCCTTAGGGCTCAGTACTACAACTCTACTATAACAACCTGTAGACCTTTCCGAAGGTCTATGATTGGTCTTTATGGACCCTTAATAGTCACATCATCCACTTACATGCATCAGAAAATAACCCTAGATCTGAGCTCACGTAGATCTACTTAGGTATTTTAATAAACATAAAAAATGTATCACAATCTTCTCGAAAGTACTTAACATGCAATGCGTATAGGTATTAAGAATTATTCCATAGAGTCATGCATCATTAGATCAATATTTCATAAATACATTATTCATCCATAACATATATCACAATCATAAATAAATAAGAGTAAACATATAAACACAGGAATTCTTCGATAATCTTCTTTATTGATATTTAGTTAGGATTTACATACTCAAAACTACCCTGTGCACTTAGCTGCAGGGGTCCACGCACTTAGCTGTGGACTGTATCTAGGCCTCTGTGCACTCAGCTGCATAGTCTTTCTCTCCTATCCAACCAAATTCTTGGTGATATCTTATTGACCCATTGCATACATGATCTCCCTCAGACTCTCTAAGACACGCATATTTATAAAATCCCATGGTCCGCAGACCATGGGTGGATCTCAAAGCTGACTCATCTTTACATAAAAAAGGGGCTAAAATCCCTTTTACTCATAATCATCTACGCGCTCCGTGTCCACAACTCATGGATAATTTACATCATTTACAACAATTACATCAAAACTTGGGGTTTCATCCCCAAACTGACCTAGGGGACCCCATCCCAACATAATGATTGAAAAAATATTTTTCATTATTTTAAGGACTTATTTTCTCTAATGATTCCTTGGATGCAAGGGATTCAAAGAAGGATTTATTCGGTTTCGTTCATGATTTCAGCTTGTGTTGTTAGGTTATGTTTTGATCTCCCTTTACATTGTACATCTATTCTACTTTTAATATATCTCTTACTTTGGTTGTCACTTCCTAAAGATCCATATTAAACATACTAAGTTATAACATATTTGAAATCATCTCAAATTCCTTCAAGTGTTGGAAACCTTGAGCACTACTAGGGGGGGGTGCATCGGTAGTGTGTCTTCTTAGCAATTTTTACCAATTAAAACTTCTCTACTGAATCATGCATATATTAACCAACAACATAAATAAATTATCTCATAAACATGTGTGCCATATGAGCATAAACCAAAAACCATAAGAAACAACATAAACAATAAACCCGCACAACAAATCAATCACACATGAGAACACATGATATCTAGTGGAAACCCTTCGAGGAGAAAAACCACCCTTGCTGCTACTATGTTGCTTTGGATCTCTATTATGTCAAGAAAAATATCTTTTACATAAATTCGCTCACTACCATCATTTAGGAGTCTAAACCCTATATATAATTAATTGACCCCCATAAGCCAAGAGACTCGATTCTACTGATAAACTTGGAAGACTATGTTCTCAAATGGATCTGCAGACCACCATCTGCTAAAATCCACCATGATCAATAATCCTCACCCAACTTTGATTGGACTATCCAACTCCGATTGGATGGAGAAAATGTTCCTTTCACCAATGCTACAGAATCACTGCTCCACTCTAATGAATTCACCGCTCCTCTACTCTATGTGGACCTTGCTTCAAATATTTTTAGACTAGATCCCAAGACACCATGATCAAATCCAACTCAACTCTGCAATCATAACCTCAACAACAAGACACCATCAACACAAATAAAAAAACCACAAAAAATGCTCTCAACTCAATAAAAATAAATGGCCACAATGCATGCATCAAATCTACAATACCATAACCAACCAACAAAAAAACAAAGGTCATACTCAACCATAACATTAAACCCTCAATATATTTGCAGCAAGAAAACAATCTTCCATAAACATCAGTAGCTTTGCTAACCAAATGGAATAGTCACCAAAGTATGAGACACTCCACACTTGGTCTCATCTCTACTATAAAATTCTACTCCATATACTAAAATCAATCTCTGCTATAAAATTGTACTCCATATACTAAAATCAATCTCTGCTATAAAATTCTACTCCATATACTAAAATCAATCTCTGCTATATCTCCATCAAATCTACTCTGCAAATTGATATCTCTGCTTCAACAATATGCTCCACTTACTACCATTTGCACTCATGCACTAGCTATCTCTGCTCACAAGTAAGTCTGAAGCATTCTTTTTCTTCTCTACAACCTTCTCACTCACATATCACTCAAGCAACCAACACCCAACTCCAAAATGAAGTATATAAAACATATAGGACAAAATTCACTTTTTGAGTGGGATCAAGAGTGCATAAAGTTGAAGAAATCCGACCATTATCACCACTACTTATACACTTAAGGAATTCACACCTATAGGAGGAATTTTCCAACAAATTTTGATCTTTATCAATTAGCTTAGACCCTTCTAGGAAATTCCATGTCAAAATACTCTAGATGTGTGCGAGGAATGCAGAGGAAATTTAATTTTAATCCTCAACCACATCCAAAGAACTAGAATATTTTAGTTGTAATTGCATTCATTATCCTGTCAAATTTTAGCTGGAGACTTTCAAATGCACGCGTAAGCCTACATCCCTATGGTTGGGGCAAAGAATAAGGAAAAACATAAGAATCTCAACTCTGAACCTCAACCACCTATTTCGTCACCTTCATGACCTCCCGTATATGCATCCAAATGACTTCCAAGCCTTGTGACACTTATTTAAATGAATCAAACATGTCTCCCAAATGCCACTACCAAGTTGACCCAGAAGCCAATAAATAAGGGTTGAATTGACTGCCAACAAGTCCTCTACTCTCCACTGACACCTTCAGAAGTTGCAACACATATGAGAAACCCTGAAGCACATCTCCATCATCTCCAACATCATGATAAGGACAACATACCATTGCAACAAGTCATCCTCCAGTTCCTGCACTAGGTCATGAATAAGAAGATAAACACCACTAGCACATGAGGAACCATCAACCACACACTACCATCATTTGACCATTAAGGTTGACATCGTCAAGTTGAAATCAATACCAATACAACCAACTCAATGCGAATTCAACTAACTACAACCATGCTACAAGGATGACATCAATACAATAACTTAAGGTTGACATCAATTCCAACATGATCTAGTTGCCATCATGAAACTGTTTCCATCACTAGATAACTGCAACCATGAACACCATAATGCCAACAATATCCCCATCTAGCATTGATGGCAACCACACAAAAACTATTGACAAATCTCTTCTTCTATCATCCCCCCTTTGACTTTAATGGGAAAGGATGAACTCCATCTGATAAGGCAACAAAAGATGAGGCACAAAAAATGGAGCAACTGATCTCTACATCCATGGCTGAAGAATGATATCTATTAACAAATAACCATAATCTGTCAAATTTTAAATAAGTAACATATGAACCAAGCAACATTCAAGGAAGTATGCCCAACCAACAACCTCTAGCAGCAATAATAATTATGCATCAACAACCACACAATATGCACATGAGGCATCAACCATAGAAACCACATGTCAGTAACATCAATGGCTATCATCAACCTCTCTACTCATGAAATGAGGTAAAAAACAAACAATCAAAGCATAGCATGAAGATAAACACCTCCAAGCAGACCATAATGCCTACAATGGATGGCTAAGCTAAATAGGAACATATAATGCTCCCCCTGAACATATGCCATCTCCAAAATCAGCTCCAACTTGCAATGAACCGCTTCCACTGCAAATAATGCTTCCTTTTCACAAATAGAAGCACCAAATGGACCTAAAATCCACATGACCATGAACCTATGACATATACATTTACAAATACATGGTTGTAGCAAGGACATAAGACCTCATACATGACCATTACATGACCTCATGACTCATGACTAGATTACCCAAAGATAGTACAATATAAGTACATAGCATCATGAGCATTGTACATGGATTTTCAATGAATTACATAGATGTTATCATCTATGATCATCTCCTTTGGACCAATGACTCAAAAACATGACATAAAATGGTTTTTACAACATCATTAGCCCATACATCTGGTTGCACAATGACTTCATGAAATAGCTCCAAAACATGCTTATCACCATAATGACTCAACCTACTAATTACTGGACCCCCTACCAGTTACAGTCTCAATCAAGGCAATATTGAACTCTTCCAATATTGGCCAGATTATTTAGCCTTCGCTGGATGAGGAAATTGATTAAAGGAGAAAATATTAGGTGGAAACCTGACATTCCTTTGATGGCATCCAAACCCACTTTTATTTTCTATCTGTCCTAAACAACCCCGTGTAGGTTGCTACATTACCATGGCACCACAAACCTTAGGCTTCTCCAGATGGCTAAAATGCAAGATTTTGATGGGGTGCCTCCTGCTATCCATGCCTCCAACATTTCCTGGGGAATGTACTTGTCCATCATAATGGAATGCTAGAGTCCTCTACCTCTAAACATATGCCATAGACTGGTTGTCAGGAGCGCTTGATTGACTATTTTAATATTCTGAATTCCCAAACCACCCAAATTTATTGGTTTAGAGCATGGAAAATCTTAGGGGTGAATTTTCGCCCTTGGGCTCAATTAAGGGGTTTTATATTTTTATTGGGTGAATATTTTGTATCATAGTACATTGTTACAAATCGCCTCAAATTTATTTTATAAAAAAATTAGGTATGGAGGTTAGCCCACCTTATTTTAAGGGAGAGGGTAAAAAAAAGTAAATTTAGCCCTTGATTAGGATTTACAATCTTCCATTCGACCTCATTTTCAAGAAAATGTATTTATGATAGTTATAAATAGAAATATAAATACAGTGGAGGTATGGTAAATAAACAAAATCTATTTTTATACTTGCTCCAAAGGTATGGTAAATAAATAAAAATACAAATAAACTAGAGGTATGGCAAATAAATAAAACCTCGTATGGTAAATAAATAAAACCTCTTTCTATATTTAGTTCATAACCCTCTTTCTATTTAAGAAGGTTGTTTTATTTAAATGAATCCTATAGGCCAAATACCATATTTATAAAAGAAATATGGTAAATTAATAAAAATATAAATAAACGAGAGGTATGGTAAATAAAGAAAACATTTTTTATATTTACTCCATAAGCCACTTATATTTACGAACACTCAAAAGATGTGTTATATTTAGGTGAAGCCTATGGGCCAAATTATTATTAATACTGTTAACACCCAGGTTGTTCCCTATGATTCCCAAGGGAATACGGCCGGGGTAACCACTAACCA